>APFE031556658.1:0-49679 GCA_000404065.3 Pinus taeda
TGGTGTAGTCATCAATAAATGTCATCATATATTTATTTCCATTTGCAAAAGGAATAGGCATTGGACCACATAAATTTGAATGAATGAGTTCAAGTTTTCTATGTGCTCTTGAATGTGAATCATGAAAAGATTGTTTGTTATGCTTTCCTAGAATATAAGCATCACATTTCTTAAGTTTCCTAGGAATTGTAGGCAAACCTGTAACACCATTTTTCCTCAACAAGCAGAGGCTATCATAGTTCAAATGTCCAAATCTAGCATGCCATAATAAACTTGATGGAATTCTACCTTCTTCATAATAAGAATTGTATGAGAAATTTTGTGCACGAACAGAGGTACCCTGCAGCTTAAGAAGCCTTTCTTCTTCTATCCTCCTCATGACAAGTGAGTGGTAAAATGCTTTTCTCACCTCAAGCTTGCCATCAAATGTATGAATGGAGTGACCTTGTTGGTGGATGTGGAACAAGGACAACAAGTTTCTCTTCAGCTGTGGGAGATATAGAACATGATGCAGAAGAAAGTCTAGAAGACCAGGCAATTTAAGCCTGATTATGCCAAGCCCTGATGGCTTGAGTTTTGATTGGTCTGCAAAGTATACTGCTCCATCAACATTGTCAGTAAATTCTTCAAAAAAATCTTTTCTATGAGTCATGTGGAAAGTTGCTACTGAATTGAGCAACCAATCATTTTTCCAAGAAGCAAATGAAGCATTAAATAAGTCTTCATTTACTCCAATATTACATTGTGCCACAACATAATGAGAGGATTTGGGTAATTTACCTTTGTCTGTGTCATTAGTTTTACCTTTGGGTTAGCTTCTTTGCTGCTCAATTTTGTCCCAAGGTAAATTTCATGTGGAGGCATCATGTGATCCATTTCTTTTGTAGCGTATGCAGTCAAATCTAACTTTTCTCCTTGAGAGTGTCTGCCCCCCCTGCCTATGAAATATCTTCCTCTTCCTCTTCGACCACCTCTTCCTTTGGAAGAATCTTGGGCAAGATTATTTTCTCTATGAGCAAGGCACACAACCTCTTCAAAAGATTCAGGGGCTATCTTCTTTCCAAAAGCTTTCTCTCTTTTAGAAATTTTTTTCACAAGAGAGTCAAAGGTAATATCTTTGAGATTTCCATTTGCTTGCAATGACTCAAGATAATTGGAGTAAGTAGGATAAAGTCCCTTGAGAAAAGCAATAAGAGGAATATCCAATTCAACCTTAGTGGCTTTGATATCATGCATTATAGATTTTACTTCGGATGCAAGAGCAAGAGGATCATTATTTTGTAATTTAAGAGTGAAGAGTTTAATCATGAGTTGAACAACTTCAAGTGCAGAGTGTGATTCATATAGTTCCTTCAGTTTTTGTAAGGCTTCAAAAGCATTTGAAAATGGTGAAATATGGTGACTCACCTCTTCACTTACAGATGTTGAAATTAATGCATAGGCTTTGCTATTATTATTTTCCCAAATGGTGAACTCCTTGTCTGAGGTAGGTTGTTCTGTCTCTTTGTCTCTGTCTCCAACACACACTCCTTTCCACAACTCATTGAAAATGAGGGTGTGTTTTATCTTCCGGGACCACTCAAGATAGTTATCCTTTCCATTGAGAACTACTCCCACGATAGATATGATTGAATGCATTTTAAAATCTAAGTGCTGTAAAAATACTTCTGCTGGAAAAAAATGTGCTTTTGTGGAGAAAAAAATTCCTACTGCTAAAAAAAAATTGATTCTGATATATGGAGATAGAGGTATCACTATAAAAAATGTAATACCATACACCGCAAGGTAATAGCATTCACCATTCCCTGACTCTAATATTTAATTCCATATACAATGCAACAACTCACAGTCACTAAAAAAATCATACCATTGGCACAGGAGAGGAGGCTCTCACGCATAGGCTCTGGATAGAAATAGCATTGGAGCAGCGTATCAATTGAAACAACGTATCAATTGAATGGCTTAATCGTACCATTTTTTAATGCATAAACCTTATAGTAGGCTCACCTCACCATTTCACACCTTTGTCATACAATATAGTCTTCTAAAAACAAATTTGCACCTCTTTGTCATACAATATAGTCTTCAAAAAAAATTCACACCTCTCTGTCATACAATATAGTCTTCAAAAACAAATTCGCACCTCTGTCACACAATATAGTCTTCAAAAAAAAAATTTCACCTCTCTGTCATACAATCTAGTCTTCAAAAAAAAAAATTCACCTCTCTCTCATACAATATAGTCTTCAAGAAAAAATTCACACCTCTTTGTCATACAATATAGTCTTCAAAAAAAATTTCACACCTCATCCCAGATTCAACACTATAGGCCAACATATGCGTTCACCTCCATGTCTATTGTGAGATCGATATACCAACGACGTTACAACATTCAACGTAAATTAACTTGGAGCATTATATTAAAGTAGATTCATATGCCAAGGGCTGAGGTATCGGAAGACAGTGTATGGAGGAGGGCCGTGGAGGAGGGCCATGGATGGAGTAGTGAGCAATGCAATGTGGTGGGCCGAGTCGCGAGGTGTCAAGCGAGGAGTTGAATGAGCTGTTGAAGTCAGTTGGTCAGCTTCTAGATTTTATGATTTGGTCCATGAAGATCACCGAGGGCACTGCCAAGAATTCTCAACCAGAGCCCAACTCACAGAGTATGGAAAAGGATGGGGAGAGAGCCACAAAAACCTTACATTCTTTAACAGTTGCCTCCCCTCATACAACATTTAGAACTTGAATTCACTCCATAGCACTGCTCTAGCAATGTATGGAAACAACGACGGTTCCAACGATAAGGAGTATAATGAGTTGTGGGTTATGATGCGTTCAGGCCAGTGGAAGCATCAGAGCTACCAGGCTATCTAGTCTGCATAGGATTCAGAATACCATAGGCAGAATAGGGAGTTACAAAGCAGAGGGAAGCCAAAAATGGTGCTAGCTCTAATACCATGTTAGACCAGGAGGTAACTCCTCAAAACAATTCATGATATTCATTTAGGTTGGTCTTTATTATATACATGAGGGAGAGATTGTTCATTTCATCTCCCAGTGACTCTTCATATTTTCTATTATTTATTTACATCAATTTCAATTATTCACCCAATCTTGATGATTAGGTGTCAACAATAATGCGTCATGTTGGTCTTACAATGGTTACAACTTGTCCCTACTTTGATGGATGCTAACATTGGAAATACAACACATTCATCACAAAAAAGGCTCATTTTCACTGTAAATATACACACTTTTCCATTTCTCTTTTGATACTTATGCCCGGGAGAGTCAGTAGAGGGACTCAAAATGTCGTCGATCTTCTGAAAACCTATTTCATCTAAGTAAATTGTCATTCATTTGTAGACTTACCACGTTGATCGTCAATTGTACGATGCCATAAGATGCGAATCTGATGGCAGTTTAAGTCATCCATTTGTCAGTGTACCGATTTCTATTGTCTGAAATTGTGACAATTTTGAAAATTTTCGATAATATGATTATACCACGTTCCACATTTAGAAAAATCCCATTTCATCATAATAACGACAAATTGGCATCAAAATGGTGATAAATTTCTATAAAAATATGAATCCATTTTTAGTAGTGAGATGTGCATCTTCACACCATGCATCCACCTTAGGGTACACCTTCACCCCACATTTTGGACAGTAAATGTTGAAGGTGTGCACTTGTGTACCTTATAACTTGGTACGATAGTCATTCTACCAATATCATTTTTTCATGTATCACAAATCATCAGAAGATAATACAGTGAAAGAATTTTCATGGGCCAGCATTGAAAACTTCATTTTTAATCATCCCATTAACAACAATCATAATTTGTCACAATTGATTTCTAGAAAGTTATTTCTTGTAATTACATTAAAATGTGAAGGAACACATGTACATCTTCACACCAATCAACCTCCCCAAGGCACATATTCACGCCAAATCTTGGGGAGTGGGTGGTGAAGTTGTGCATTTGTGTTCTCACAACTTGATAAGATGTTGGTCAATCATATTAACATTGGAGTGTTACCACTAAAACTAGCAGCGGGGCCTAAAAGGGACTCCTAAAGGGACAACTGCTAGGTCAAAGGAAACAATGGAGACTTATCCCACCAGCTAAGACTCCCTACCCTTTACGTATTTTCATTGATGGGAGGAGACCCAGTTTATGGAAAGTCACTTATGAAGGATGAGTCAACAAATTAATGTGAAGTTATCTTAATGATCCATTCCTAGAAGGAGGTTAAGAATGGAGCTTTCTTGCACTTCAAGCAAGGTACAAATATTTCTAGGAGAAGGAGGTGAGGATTCAAGGGCTAGGTTTAAGGAATGTGCCCCTTAAAGAATTTTCTCAATCCCTATAATCCTTATTGAACTTGGTTTCCCAAGTGGTTCCTAAAAATTTGACTTTTCAAAGGTATGGGACCACATGGGACCAAGTGGACCGAGGTTAGGTTAAGGGCAGGGAGTTTAGCAACCAATTATGATCTTAACCTAAACAAGGAAGGGGAAATGATCCAACAAGAATTTCCACGTAAAGGTGTCAAATTGATCCTATGAGGTACTAGCCTAAGGAACACCAGGGACAATTTTGATCTCAAAGCTAGGGCTTGGGATATCTCACAATACCACTGTCAAAATTTCTTCAAATTTTTAGGAGACCTTGAAGACACACCAACGCAGTAGAGGCTAGGAGATCAAAATTTTTATATGGTTACTTTGTCAGGAAGGTGATGCACTAAGTGGCCTAGCATGGCTAGACCTAGAAAAAGGGGAAAATGGTAAATAAAAAGGTTTAAGGTGATAAACATATGGTGGACTAGCTCCTAATTCCTTTTTTGGATAGGGAGTCAGGAAAAATTATGAAGAAAGATATCGTTTCTAGCTCAAGGAGGCTCTAAGGGAAACTTCGTCCAATGTTAGGGCAGAAAAAGAAAATGATCTTAAAGCGTTTATACTTCGCTTGTAGATGAAGATGGATTATCAAGGAAACTTTGATATCTAGGACAATTTGTTCAAAAAACATGGCCCATACATAGAGGTATGCTATATAGAAACATAATCCCACAATGAAGTAGTAAATGCATGCAACAATTAGCCCTAAAATAACGAAAGTCCCATGAGAAATGTATGTGACAAAGTAAAAGAAAACAACATCAAATTCATACTTACATGTAAGAGAATATATCCAACCATCAATACATTTTCCAATAAATAATCTCCAAGATAAGAAAATCCAATCCAAATATCAAAATTCATCCATGCTCCAATTTGTCCTCCAATAAAGAAATGTGAAATTCTCAAGAGAGAGAATAATCCAATCCAAGGGATGATACAAATGAATTCATGTCTCTCCTATTAAAACACTCATTAGGAGTTTGAATTACCTAATTTGAGCCTACATTATCCCATCAACTAAAATAATGTGCAAATCACTACCTATTGGTGACAATCCCACCAAAATGGCCAATAAATAAAATAATAATTATCCCAAGAGGTCGAATGATCAATAATGAATGTCATTGAGTTCTATAAGAGGCCTGATGAAGTCCATAAGTGCCAAAATTATGAGTTGGACTTCCAAAATGAATGGACAAGGGGTTGGCCCCTTGTTATCCACATAATGAACCCGTGGTGCTTCTAATGGTTGTGAGGGCACACAAGTGACGTCATGGGTCTCCAAGTAAGTTGAAGATGCATGTAGACCCTTTGTAAGGGCTTAG
Organism: Pinus taeda; assembly: GCA_000404065.3. Taxonomy (NCBI): domain Eukaryota; kingdom Viridiplantae; phylum Streptophyta; class Pinopsida; order Pinales; family Pinaceae; genus Pinus; species Pinus taeda. The sequence continues at coordinate 5,736 of APFE031556658.1, forward strand.
ATGATGGTGTAAGTGATTACACATCAACATACAAGTCTTGGGTCATCTTCCAAGTGCATGGTACAACTATGGGGGAGGATGGGCAAAGGTGAATCAGGTGTATCTTCCTCATCCAATAGGTGAATCTTGAGCAAACTCTGAACATATCTGGGGATCCATGGAGTGATGACTACTATTGTGAAGGCCCATGGATCTCTACACACACCATACATGTACCAATGTATCCCTTTGGACGGTTAGGATCTTGTATAGGGAGACCAAACCCAAAATGGAGACCATCTACAATCCTACATAAGATACAATGCATCCCCTAGCCTTCTAGTACAACAAGTCATTTAAGGGAATCGAGTTAAAGAGGTTACAAAACACGGACAATAGGTGGGCACTTCATAATGGCATGTCCTTCCATAGTTGGCTTTAGCATGTGCTAATGTCTCCAAGCTCCAAATGGGGTTAACCGAGTATCCCATTTGGTGGTTTCTACTTATAAAGGGGATAATATGTCGAAGGTACACTCTTTAAAAGATGGTGGCACAGGATAAAGAGATGAATGGAATAGGAAATGAAAAGGGGCAGTCCTGGACCACATGTTGGGTACAAGGGTAGGTAAAAAAGGTGAATCTCACACTTGGGTATATAATGTATAAGAGGGAGAAATTGTGGTACATGACATGCCCCGACCTTGATTTTTCCACCCTTCTTTATATGAATTTTTCCTTTTTATGATTTTAATTTTAATTAAATTCTCGGGGTTCAAGGGGTAAGAGCATGATGTGTGAGATACCCCCTTTTAAGGTAGGGTTGTTCATTTGCCACCAAGGGTTAGGAAAATCATGGGTTCCTATATGATGAAGGTGGCTCATAGAGCCTGTAAGAAATAGTGTGATGGCCATGATGGTGGGGCAGAGATCATGTAATGAATTTTTTTCCCACATGATAAATGTGATTGTCCCAACCATATTTTACATCTTGTGGTACAATTTCCTGTTGAATGTGGCCAATTATGCTTTTACTTTTCTTTTCAGCTGCATCAACCTTCGGGGCATCATTCTAGGCTCAACCCAAGGTGTGGGCAAGGGGAAGGGGAGAGCAAGCCCTATATGGACCTAGTGGAGGAATGTGAACCCAAGTGGGAGAAATTATAAATGGGGTTATAATGAGTGGAAAGTGGGGAATATATGTGGGTAAGGGAGTGGGACCACATAACCAAAATTAAGGTTTCCCATGGAATACCATCCGTAAATCCAAATGGTCAATAGAAGAGATCCCACGGGACTAGAATCCAAGGTTACTATCCAAAAGGGGTCTATAGGACAAGAGCACATACCTAGCCCATTATTTTCATCAAATCCCCCCATTAATCCATGCCCAAAAGTGTCCATGATAAACAAACTACAATACTCAATTACCAAATGATAAGGCATACCTTTAGGTTCATGAGGCCAACCTTAAAACATACAATCATGATAGATGGGTGAGGGACAACATGGTTGGCTCAGGTGGTGGAGAATTGGCACAATGAGTTAGTTGGTGGCTGCAAGGGGCTACTGACTGCTGGATGAGGACCATCTTGAAGTAAATTTTTCTCCTAGGGATATCGCCCACAAAATGGGGAGTAACATTTGTCTCCAACTAGGACATGGTCTTCCTTGAAGTGGATGAAGCTACTTGAACGAGAGGTCACAAGAGCTCCAACAATCCCTTGGTTACCTTAGACCTGTTACCTACAGATATCAATGATTGAACACCCTGGGAAACATGCTTTTCACAGTGTCTTATGATCACCTGTGCTTAGTGTTAGGTTGTAAAATCAACAAAAAAATAAAATATTTTACTTTAAATGCATCTAATCTAGAAACGTAAATATCACATGATGTTAGCAATAATGAAAAATCAGCATTTGGTGCATCCTAATCTAACATGCATAACACACAATATCACATGCTATGTATAATCATAAACCCAATCCAACCAACATGTTAATTAATGAATACAAGAATGAATACTTCCGTGATTATTTTTGCAGCATGCTTAAAAATACAAATGGGAATAATGGTGTGAAGGGTTATGAAGGAGGGAGGTGGGAAAAAAAGACCCATATTCCATGGAAAGGAACCCTAGAAGAAGGAAAAGACTCAAGTCGAGATGATATGATTTGATCCTCCAACCAAGAGATGGAAATGACAATGACCATGTATATGAATATTTGATGAATAACTAGCTTAGGCCTGAATAACTAGCTTAGGCCTACCATCGTTAGGGTAAGAAGGAGTGAAAGACTAGAAGATATTTAGGATGATACTATTTTGGTCATTGGAAAAACAAGAAGGGGACTCATCATTGTATTTGGGGAAAAACCATGATTCTTGGTTCTTCTTAGGGGAAGAAGATCCTCATCAAGAATAGGGGAATTAACATCATCACAAAAATCTGTTTCTAGGGAAGGGGAGAAACACTCATACATGAAGAAAAAACCTTTATCAGTGGCATGACATAGGGAAACATCTTCGTTAATTTCTTCTATATTAGAGTCCACAATATTGGAAGGATATTCTTTGATTGAATCATCTTAGAACATAGAGGAGAGGCCTTTCCAACCACTAGGAATGGATTCATAAGGACCAACATTGTTATTTAGAAGGGGCAAAGAATTTTCTTGTTCCCTGAACTCATTCTTATGGACTTGAGAAACCACAGGGTCTTGATTTCTATAATCATATCCAATTCCCCAATCAACAACCCAAAAGTCACTCATAGATTCTTCATTTATTTGAATATCATCATATTCCTCATAATCCTCCCATTCTTCACTATATTTGGTGCTGGTTAGGACTACATTCATTCTCTTCCTTAGACATGGAGGAATTTTCCTCCTTCGTTCGTTCTCAAAGAATGATATCCAAGGTATTTACTACATGATTTTGATAAAATGCCTCAAGAAGAAGCTCATCAGTAGGACTCTCTTTATATTCACTCTTCATGTTACAGAGCCTTTCCGATTGCTCAAAATAGTGGGAGAAAAATGCTTGGGATTTATATGTGGCTATCAATTTCCTGTAATACATTTCATATTCCATCATCCATTCTTGCAATGTCTGAGGGCTCTTGGGGTTGAGATCTTCCTCATTATCCTTAGAGGACATTCTTTTCAATTCATGAGGCTCTCCTTTGGAACCATCCTTAAAGTATGCATCAATAAGACACTCTTCCTCAAGCATAAAACCATATTCATCAACTTCCTCCTCTCAAAGGGTCATGTCCACCCTTTGGCATATATCTTCATGAGATTGGAAACATGATCGTTCATGTAACACGAAGTGTGTAGTCAACATTGGAAGAGAAAGAATGCTTTTAGGTTCACATGACTCAATCCAATTAGTATCTAGGGCAATGGATATGACAAATAGTTCCATTTGGTCACAAGGTTGAGTTATATTGTTCTTTGAAAGATAAGGCTTACGAACCTTACATTTTGATTGGCTGTAGAACGTAGATCCCATTTGAACATTGGCATATTCTTCATGCATTCTAATGAGGGATATTGCGGGATCCCTGTCACTTTTATGGAAGGAATACATATGATCAACATGTTGTTTGGTATGTTGGAAATACTAAGAGGGGGGTGAATCTATATTCCTTAGAAATTAGTACTTTTAAATCTTTTTAGAGCATTAGTTAATATTAAATTATTATTAATGTTTATGTAGTAATAGTAAATAAAAGAACACAGTAGGCACAAGAATTTTAGGTGGAAAATGCCCTCCAGGTCAAAATCCACTGAACACCTTTCTAATAAATTCTTTAACCTTTATCCCCAATTGAAATGAAAGCAACAACTTCATAGAATTCTATAAAATCATTCTTCTCTAGCTTCCACTAGAAGGACACCCCAATTCCTTGGTTTCTTCAGTAATAAACTAAATCGACACCCCAACACCCTAGCGAGCCACAACTTTCCCTTGCACCACCCTTACACCCTGAATTGTTCACATGACCCAACCTATAGGCGACTTCATACACTTGCATAACACCTCCCTGCCACCCTATAATGACTGAAATAAGACAAGTGTTAAGTTATGGTATGTTCTATGCTTAGAGAAATTTACTTTATTTCTTATTATTATTCATAGATTAGCAATCACATGTGCATAAGTAAAGTGCAGATAGAACATTAAACAATCAACTCAAAACAAGCCAAGACAAGAGACACAAGATGTGGCGGCTAGCCAAGGAAAAACCCCACAATGTGTGTGGAAACCCTTTGATCAAGTCTTCTTTTATCTTCAATAATTTAGTAGAGAGAAATAGTACAATAAATCTGATTTATATCAGCAGTAGCAAACCCTAGATCAACAACATCAACATTAGCAGCTTCATCATCAAAACTAGGGCAGTCAATATATTGCAAACCAGCCGTCAGATCGGCTTGATTCCACCACCAAAAAATGCGGCCTTTAGAGGAGGTATAGATGGACCTACATCGCAGTTTAGAAGAGGAGTTTTGATGGTCAATGCTGGTCAAAGTTTGGATCTGCAGTTGCAACTTTAGGTTCAGTAGCTTCCATCCACATGTGTGAGAGAGAGTCTCTTTTCTTCGCAATAGAGAAGAGCCTCTTTTCTACGCAAGAGAGAGAGAGAGAGATGTGATGAGATGAGTTAGTGCAAATGAGGAAAATTCCTCTTGTAGTTATACATAACTATTGATGTTTGAATAGATGCGACTTTTGAGCTTCTGAGCCTACATGAGTTGTAGGTCGGCTTGATAATGATTACATAATCAAAAAAAAATCATATCTCCATAAATACTTATTAGAATCGGATGATATTTAGATCAATACTACACCTCTCGACAATAGGAATCTAATAAAATATTATAAGCCATGGATAAGATGACCCACATGAATTTTAGCCCTAGTTTCCAATTTTAACACTCCCTCTCAATTAGGGAGAACTTCATCTGTAATCTATCTGTCAGTCGCTACTATTCATCCATCAAATGCACTGCCCTATATAGCCTGACCCTTTCCCTGCTCTGCTCCATTCTACCTATTCTACTTTGTCTTGTTTTTCCCTATATTGATTTGTACTGCTCTGCTCTACTCTACTTTGTTATGTTCTGCTCTACTTTTGTCCAAATTATTAACAAGAAGAAATGGTTGAGGATGTATCATACTAACTAAAATTCGGTCTCAGAATATGTACGACTGGTCCCAGACCAGTCTCAACCAACCTGAAGTTAGCGTAATAGTGAGTACAACTCCTACCACTGGTCCCAAACCAGTATTATCCTCCACTGACTCAAAGTCAGTCTTAGAGTGCATACCACTGGTCCCAGACCTGTCTCAACTGACCTGAAGTCAACGTCATAGTAGGTACCACTCCTACCATTGGTTCTGAACTAGTATCGCAGTCTCAAAGAGTGTACCACTGGTCCTAGACCAGTCTCAACTGACCCGAAGTCAGCATCATAGTATGTACCACTTTCACTGGTCCCAGAGCAGTATTGCACTAACCCGACGTCAGTCTCAGAGTATCTACCACTAGTCCCAGACCAGTCTCAACTAACCTGAAGTCATTTTCATAGTGGGTAAAACTCCTACCACTAGTCCTAGACCTGTATCATTTATCCTAGATCAATGAAGGTCATCCTAGCATAGGGAGTATGGTACATTCAACTATGCGTCCATTAGTACTACTATGGTCCCTAACTTCATTTTCCTTCTCATTGATCAGATGAGAGGTACTTCCTATGAGTCCCTGACTGCATGGGTAGGATGCCTTGACAAGAGAACTTAATCAATCCCATCTTCACAGGAGAACTAATCATCCTGCTACATAATCGCCATGGAGAACACATCATCCAGGACTCATGGGAGAACCAATCATCCTACTACATAGTCATCATGGATAACACATCATCCAGACCTCACAAGAGAACCAATCATCTTGCTACATAGTCTTCATGGAGAACACATCATCCAGACATCACAAGAGAACCAATCATCCTGCTACATAGTCGCCACAGGGTGTACATGTATACCACCAAGGGATGGTGAATCATCCTGTGGTCATATGTTTCTCCAAGAAGTACCCCACACCCCCCCAGAGCTCCAAGAGCTCAATGCATCATACAAGACCCTCATCTGAGGGTCTTTTAACAACACTAGGTTGTTCTTGAAAAGCCAGGAATTTTACTTTCCCTAGGGGCTTTGTCAGAATGTTGGCGACTCATTCATTTGTACCAATATGTTGGAGCCTTATAGCTCCTTGCTGCACCATATCTCGAATATAGTGATACCTAATATCAATATGCTTGGAGCGATCATGAAATACGAGATTCTCTGACAAACGAATCCCACTCTAGTTGTCACATAGGATCACGGTGGTATCCAATGTAAATCCAAACAACTCACTAAAGAGCTTTCGCAACCAGACTGCCTCACAGGAGGCCATGCTGGCAGCAATATACTCTACTTCGATGGTACTCAAGGCCACCTATTTCTACTTCTTGCTCATCCAGGATATCAAAGAAGATCCCAAGGAGAAACAACACCTGGAAGTGCTCTTACAATCCTCCACGTTGCCTGCCCAATCAACATCAATGTATCCAAGTAGTTTCACATCTTCAGCAGTGTATCTTAACCCATAAGTGATTGTGCCATGAAGATATCTCAACAGATTCTTGGCACCAATCCAATGTATGTGGCGAGGTTCAACCATATGTTGACTCAACGTGTTGACTGTGAAGCATATATCTGGACGGGATTTCACTAAGAACATTAATGCTCTGACGAGTTGCCGATACTCGGTAGCATTTCGTAAAACAGGTCCAGCAGCACTACCACTTAATTTCTTGAATTCAAGCTCCATTGGGGTAGTTACAGGCTTGCAGTCCACCATACCAAATCTTTCCAGAATCTTCACCATATATTTTCCTTGAGATAGGAAAATTTCCCTTGGCTTCTGCCACACTTCAAGTCCTAGGTCCTTTATTTCAAATTCAGAAGCCAACTCCCTCTCACATTTGTGAATGAGAGGGTCTGCACCTATTAGAAAGAGGTCATCCACATACAACACTAGTATGAGAGGCTTGTCATATTCAACCTTAAAGTAAAGGTTAGGATTGGCTTCACTCCTAGTGAATCCCAACGTCATCAAGTAGCTATCAATCCTCTCATACCATGCTCGGGGTGCTTGCTTCAGCCCATAGAGAGCCTTCTTCAACCTGTATACATGAGATTTTCGATCATAAATCTCAAATCCTTCGGGTTGCTCTATGTAGACCTCTTCTTTGATTGAATCATGCAAGAACACGGTCTTGGCATCCATCTGATGTAGGTTCCATCCTTGTGAAGCCGCAAGGGCTATGATCGAGCGGATGGTAGTATATCTGGCAACAGGTGCAAATATCACATCATAGTCTATACCTTCCTTCTGGTAGAAACCACAAGCAACAAAATGAGCCTTATACTTTTCAGTACTTCCATCTTCTGCATGCTTTATCTTGTAAAGCCTAGAAGTGACAATTTTCTCGTCCAGGGGTCTAGGAACTACTTCCCAGACATCATTCTTCATAATGGACTCATATTCTTTGGTCATGGCATCCTTCCATACTTGATGCTTGATGGTATATGAGAATCATGAGGGCTCATTTTGTATGATCATGCTCATGATGGTCAGGTATCCCTGATACCTATTAGGTTTCTTACTTTCATGGAAGGTTCCTCAGGGTTCAGCATGTCCTTCAGCATCATCAAGTATCCCCCTAAGTCATGTAGGCCTCTTCCTAAAAGAAGATGGCTTAAGTGTATAAATAGGATCCATAGGTTCCTCCACATCAGGCATTGTTATATCATCTACCCATAGAAACTTCAGAAGTCTTTGATCATGGAGCATGGCACGGACAACTTCCACAATCATATGGTTCTTCCTTTCTGCCACACCATTACGCTCAAGAGTATGTGGTGTAGTAGTGTCCCTCTTAATTCCAGCCTCAGATATGCCTAAGTGAACCAACTATAATATATCATAGGCCTTGCTTTGGCTTGAGGGGAATGGTCCCCTTTTGAGCTTTCCTTTGGAACATCCTAGACATACACCTTCTTTCTCTACTCGGAATTCGGGCATCCCTCTCACCATTTGTCTTACATCGAGTAGAGCTTTATAATGAAGGTGGGCAAACCTTTGATACCAAAGTTCGGACTGAAGAGACGTGTCATAAGACATGACACCTAGCCGACTTCCATCGACATGACATAATGAATCAACACGAAACCCAAGAGTAAAGGCATATTTAACATTATTTTTCCATACACGTACCTTGACATTGCTAAAGGTCACCTTGTAGCCTTTGTCTTCCATTGTCGAGATGGACACCAGTTTCTTTTTGAGGTTAGGCACATATAATACATCCTGTAAGTGGATCGTATTGCCTTGATTAAATTTTAGAGATACATTGCCTACAACTTTCATGGGATATTTCATATTATCTCTAAGGATAATTTATAGGTTAGTTTCTTTCTCTATCAGATTATGGAGAGCTTCTTTGTAACCAGTGAAGTGCCTTGAGGCACCATTATCAATGAGCCAAATTCCCATTGAATCCGAAGGAGCAAAGGTAGATAGAGCAGTTGGTAGATAATATTCATTCTGCTTACTTTCAGCAATGTTGGATTCATACCTGGAATTTCCAGCCTTCTTGAATGGTTGTCCTCTTCCTTGATTTCCAACATTCCTTTTACCTTTGCTATTGAATTTTCCATTCCTTTGATTGCCATGAGAGGGATTTCGATCATCGTCCCAGTGTGAGTCCTTTCTATCAGGGCACTCCCTTGCATAGTCACCTGCTTTATCGCAAATGTAACATCGTCCTTTTCTTCCTCCGTTAGGTCCAACCTTTCTTTTTGATTTAGTCTCATAATTATTTCTTTTCTTAGAATGAGAAGAAAAGGTGGCAGGAGGACCTTTAGGCATGGGCATTTCTTGATATTCTACCCTTGTTTCTTCTTGAATGCATCTAGCCATTAGTTCCTCGAAACTAGGAATTACGTTATTGTTCAGAAGAGTAGTCCTAAACATGTACCATTCAGATGGTAATCCTCAAGAGTCGTGAGTACCATTTCCCTGTCAATAATAGTCTCCCTAATAGATAGGATATCGTTCCTTATTTCGATGATCCTTAAGAGGTATGATTGGATACTCCCATCTTTACCCTTCTTAATTTCCTTAAGCTTATTTCTAAGAAACAAAACTTGATTTGCATCATTAACTTTAAATAAACTCACTAGTCTATCATAGATTTCCTTGGAGGTGTTAAGGTCGGATATGTAGGCCACCAAGTGCTTATCAATCGAGTCTTGGATGATCTTCTTTGCTTTGACATCGTCGGCTTTCCATTTTTTCCTAGCAATAGTGGATGCATTTGATGGAGGCACAACAATATTTCCTCTCACATGGTCCAACACTCCTTGATATTCTAGGGTTAGATCAATAGACATCTTCCATCCATGATAGTCAGCTTTCTCACAGAGCTTTTCCTTGGCAGGAAAGAGTGATGAGGACCCCATAGTTCTTTTAGGATAGCCTTGCCAATCTTCTCTTTGGTGATTGCTCTTGCTCTTGTTTGGGTTTTGTCTTCACCTCATCTCTGATTCCATGTTAAGTTATGGTATGTTCTATGCTTAGGGAAATTTACTTTTCTTTCTTATTATTATTCATAGATTAGCAATCACATGTGCATAAGTAAAGTGAAGATAGAACAGTAAACGATCAACAGAAAACAAGACAAGACAAGAGACACAAGATGTGGCGGCTAGCCAGGGACAAACCCTACAATGTGTGTGGAAACCCTTTGATCAAATCTTCTTTTATCTTCAATAATTTAGTAGAGAGAAATAATACAATAAATTTGATTTATATAAGCAATAGCAAACCCTAGATCAACAACATTAGCATTAGCGACTTCATCATCAAAACTAGGGCAGTCAATATCTCGCAAACCAACCGTCGAATCGGCTTGATTCCACCACCAAAAAATGCGACCTTTAGAGGAGGTCCAGATGGACCTACAACGTATTTCAAAAGAGGAGGTTTTATGGTCAACATTGGTCAAAGTTTGGATCTGCAATTATAGCTTCAGGTTTAGCAGCTTCCTTCCACATGTGTGAGAGAGAGTCTCTTTTCGATGTAGTAGAGAAGAGCCTCTTTTCTGTGCAAGAGAGAGAGAGATGTGATGAGATGAGTGAGTGAGTGAAAATGAGGAGAAGTTCTCCAGTGTTTATACACAATTGTTGATGTTTGAATAGATGCAACTATTACGCTTTTGAGCCTACATGAGTTGTAGGCCAGCTTGATAATGATTCCATAATAAAAATAAATTCATATCTCCATAAATACTTATTGGAATCAGATGATATTTAGATCAAGCCTACACCTCTCGATGAGAGGAATCTAATAAAAATATTATCAACCATGAATAAGATGACCCACATGAAGTTTGGCCCTAGTTTCCAATTTTAACAACAAGACTATGGATTCCCAAACTAGGGACAATAATTTGTGATACAATAAGAAGTACAATGATTTTTGTGTACTTGACCAAATACCCAATCACTCTATGACCTGCAACCCAGCCATGACATCATCCCAACAGTGACTCCTATACCTCCCAACACTGCCTCTTCGACTCTAGGCAGAATGACATGTTTACAATCTTTACAATGATGACTATTTTATAAATGACTCTTTTACAAATGACACATTTACAACTTTACAATGATGACCCTTGTCCTTAACAATACTTCATGATATCAGGATGGTTGTGATTTCTTCAAGGATCTCCTATTGTAATGCTTCCTTTGATTTGATACTTCTTCTCTTGAATTATTTTTTGAAGTTGTACTTGAATATTCTTCTACCAGCGTGCAAAATTTTCTCGGCGAAACCAATCCCAAAACAAAACAAAATACCCTTCAACTTACCTCTGCCTACAAAACACATGTAAGTGCATAATAATGAATAAATACAAATTAAAATTACAATGCGTACTTGAAGTGTGTTTGTCACTTTTGTTGTTAACTTGTTGCAACAGTAGACAAAGACTCCCACTCTTAATATAGGCCTGGACTCTATGCAAGACTATATCCAAAATTGACCTAAAGATATACAATAAAAATTGTTGACAAACCCTTGACTTGTGATGGACCAAGTTCTAAGTACAACAACAGAGACCATTCTATCAACTATGACAAGACAAGTAACATGAAATTACAACATCATATAGATTTAGCAGACTTGGTGTAGCATCAAGAATATGTAGCATCAAATGTGTAGTATAAAGAATATAACATTTGCAATGTGGTATCAAAACTATCTATGAAATATAGAGACATAGAGATATAACTGAGACCCTGTATGTAATTACATTGTCCTGCAAAAACATATGTCAAAGATGATACTCATATTTCAAATGTAAACACTAATCATACATAGCTTGTTGTAGGAGACTTTCCCTTGACTGTTGATGTGTCGTCCTTACTGTAGTGATCCTTGAATGCATGGCTTTTCTTGCCTTATATCAGCTCGATATTGAATCTATTTTATCTATGTAACTTCAGATCACTAGGGTCTAAAATGTTTTCCTGTGGTAGCCCTATGAGTCCTCTATCCAACCCCATAGGTTTGATCAATATTGGATTCTTCAAGAAACAGTTATGCCCAATCTCCCACGATGACATGATTATAGGCTAGTTCATTAGAGAAAACTAGAGGAGGATATGAGGGTCATTATTTATATGAATGTCTTCAGTTGAGAGGGTCCTCAAAAAGTGAATTTTGGAGGGGTTTTAGGAGATTTATTTATTTATTTATTAATTATTGACTATTCAATGACGACAACCAATTATGAGTTCCATGCCACAACCCCAAAGGGTTTTAACCTACTAACCAAGGTTACTAACTTCAAACATGAATATCTCTCAAACCGTGAAGAATTAATTGGCATGCCATATATCAATGGAAACATATCAATGAGTAGAATCCATCTAGATATCCTTGACTCATAATAGAGTAAGGTGTCAAGTAAATATTCCCATGCAAGATCAGGGTAGCCCCTGGTGTTGGTTGGGTTGACATCAATGACAACCATTTATCAACAATCTCCCCCTTTGGCATTGATGTAAAAAAAAGTACTCCCCCTGTGATAATTACACCTCTTCCTACTACCTTCTCTCCCCATTTGTCATAAATGGTGAAAGCTAACTCCCCCGGAAAAATAGCCATCCTGCAGACCTTCACAGACCTCCACTCCCCCTTTCTACTCGAGTAGATAAGAGAAAGATTCTAATGAAAACTTGGGAGAATCCCAAGATTTTAGCAAAGATACTCAAATGATTCATAAGGTAATGGCTTGGTAAAGGTGTCAACAATTTGTTCCTTTGTGCCAACATATTCAAGCTTGATATTCTTTTCAGTGACCTACTCTCTATGAAATGATATTTAATCGGAATGTGCTTCGTTTTGGAATGTATCACAGGATTCTTGGAGATACTTATGGCACTGGTGTTATTTAAAAATATGGGAATAGGATCATCGAACTTGAGTTGAAGATCTTGCAAAGTTTTCTTCATCTAAAGAAATTGAATGCAACAAGCTGCTACCACAACATATTTTTCTTCTGTAGATAATGAGATTGAAGACTGGTTTTTACTTAACCATGAAACAAGCCTAGATAGAATGCTGCTCCACTGGTACTCTTACAATCATCAACATTTCCTGCCCAATATGCATATGTATAAGCTAGGATGACTAGATCATTTCCTTTGGGATACCATAGACCATATTCCACTATTCCCTTAAGATACCGAAGAATTCTTTTGATGGAAATAATATGAGATTATTTTGGTGCTACTTGGAATATTAATACTTGTCCAATTTCCTAAATCACATCAAGATGAGAGGATGTCACATATAGGAGACTACCAATCATGGATCTATACAACCTTTGGTCCACATCCTTTAGCGAATATTCTAAGCTTAACTTGCGACCTGTTATCATGCGGGTAAGCACTAGCTTGCAATCTTCCATCTAGAATTTTTTGAGCATTTCCTTGATGTACTTGGTTTGACATATGAATATTCCTTTATCCTACTCAGAAATTTGAAGCCCGAAAAAGTATGTCAATCACCAAGTATAGACATTTCAAACTCACTTTGCATTTTTGTGGAAAAGTCTTTACTTAATCTATCATCATTGCTTCCAAAGATTATATCATCCACATATACCTCGATAATCGTTAGGTTACCTTGATCCACTTTCACATAGAGATTTCTTGTCAGCACTTCTTTTCTTGAATCTATAATACTTCAACTATTCTTCTCTTGTAATGAAACTACCATCTTGTTCAAACTACCTATCTGTCAACCGTATACTTGTGTCATATATTGCTGCATTGACTCCTCATCTTCAAATTTCTAAGATTTGATAAGCTGAATTTTTCAGAATAATGTGTCATTTAATAGATCGTCTTGACTTGAGTCATTAACGAAAGTAGCTCCTAATTTCTCACAATCCATTATGAATCGTGAAAGCATAACTGTTGGGACCTTATTTCCTTCTTGCTTTTCTTTCTCATCTTGTACATGTTCATTGTGTACCTGTTTTCCTTTCCAAACCTTCTTATTCTCACCATTAAGCTTTCATTCATGGTTGATTCCATCTTGTACCTACAGTTACAAGCTATGTGTCCATAATTATGACATTTGTAACATTTGATGTTATTCATAGAAAATTTCTTTTGGTGTCTATCTCGTGATCCTGCAAATTTGCTTCTAGGGTTTTGCCGATAATAGTTCTACCTGTATGGAACTTCACAATCCTTAACCTTATGTCCAAAATTATTACATTTTTAACATTTGACATCATCTCTCAAATGATCAAATTTGTTGATATTATGTTGAGTTCTGGAATATCCATTTTTGTAGGATCTCCTAGAATTATATTCCTTCCAAACATACATGTGACATTCTGCAACTCTATGTCCAAACCTTCCACATGAATAACAATGACCATAAAATATAGGTTGGTACCTAGGAGGAAATATTCTTTGAGGAATTGTCTTCCAAGGTTCTTCCTACAATTCTTCATCTCTTGATTTAGCTGAGAGATCTATCTGCTTGGAAGATTTTGCATATCCATCTTGTTTAATTGCCATAGAAGGACTTGACTTCTTTTCAATTTTTTCTTTGTAAACAAGACCAGTCTTATCGTTGTATGATTGTTGGTTGTTGATGAGTTCATCCAAAGTCTTTGAACTATTGGTGTAGCTTTGAAAAGTTGTTCCATTTTTTACTTCCTTTCATAGAGCAACTATTTAAGATTCCAATGCTTCTCTTTCCTTGTTGTTTTCTTTTAATTATTTCTTGAGAGATTCTTCGATTCGCTTGTATTCTTCAACCATTTCTTCTTGCCTTGCTTATTGAATTTCATTGGACCTTTCTTTCCATTTGTAACAGCCTCATTTTTGTGAGGAAATTTGGCTACAAAATGCCTAACCTCACCACAGCCAAAACATATTAATAGAAGTTTACCTTTGAATTTTCTCGTGCATGTTCTCATTTTCCACGTGAAGTAGTTGAATTCTTTATCTTAGAGTTCTTCTTCCTTTTCTTCATCCTTACAACTACAAGTTTTTACTTTCTAAGTCTGCTTATCCTTACCATTCTTCTTGGATGTAGAAAATGTTGTTTCTAAAGGAGATGTGTCAGCTTCTTCTTCAATCCTCATTTCATATGCCATAAGAATTCCATGCAATTCATCTATGCTGATATTGGTCAGATTCGATATATCTTCCATGACATATACCTTGGGGTTAAATCTTGTTGGCAAGGTTCTCAGGATCTTTCGGACAACAATTTTCGTTTCAACCGGTTCTCCAAAACCTTCCAATGTATTTGTTGTTTCATCAACACACTGGAAGTATGTAGAAATATCTTCATCTTCCCTCATTTGGATTTGCTCAAATTTTGCCCTAAAAATTTAAAGCTTTGCTTCTTTCACCTTTGAGTCACCTGCATATATATTTTCAAGTTGCCCCATACCTCTTTAACAATTATGCAACTCAATGCCTTAAGATAAATAGATTTGATAAGCCCACTAATAATGAGATATTTAGCCTTTGCATCATATACCATATTTTTCTTACATTGTTCATCTTGGGTTCGTGTGAAGCCTTTGTCAACAATTTCCCATACGTTGTATCCTTGCGCCAGCAAATGAACCTACATTCTTCCACTCCAAAGTTCATAGTTATTTCCATTGAACAAAGGAACTCTATTCTTAGTATACTCCATGATATCCTTCCAGTTTTTAGACTGCTATTGAAGGAACCAAGCTCTGATACCAATTGTTGGAAATATGGGGGGGGGGTGAATTAATATTCCTTAGCAATTAACACTTTTAAATCTGTTCAGAGCATTAGTTATTCTTCAATGATTATTAATTTTTATGCAGTAATAACAGTAAATAAAAGAACACAGTAGGCACAATAATTTTAGGTGGAAATCCCCCTCCTGGTCAAAAACCACTAAACACTTTTCTAATAAATTCTTTAATCTTCAGCCCCAACTGAAATGAAAGCAACGACTTCCTAGAATTCTAGAAAAAGCATTCTTCTCCAACTCCCACTAGAAGGATGCCCCAACGCCCTAGTTTCTTCAGTAATCAATTGAATGGATGCCCCAACACCCTAGTGAGCCACAACTCACCCTAGAACCACCCTAACACCCTAAGTGTTCACATGCCCCAACCTGTAGGCGACTTTATACACAGGCCTAACACCTCCCTGCCACCTTGTAATGACTGAAATAAGACAAGACTATGGATTGCCAAACCAGGGAGAACAATCCATGATATGATAAGATGTAAAATGATTTTTGTGTATTGAACAAATACCCAATCACTCTATGACCTGCAACCCAACCATGGCATCATCCCAACAATGACTCCTATACCTCCCAACACTACCTCTTCAACTCTAGGTAGAATGACTCTTTCACAAATGACTCTTTTATAATCTTTACAATGATGACTTTTTTACAAATTAGTCTTTTACGATGATGACTTTTTTATAAATGACTCTTTTACAAATGACTCTTTTACAACTTTACAATGGTGAGCCTTGCCATTAAAAATACTTCACGATATCTAAATGGTTGTTATGTCTTCAAGGATGTCTTGCTATAACGTTTCCTTTGATTTGATACTTCTTCTCTTGAATTCTTGCTTGAGGTTGTTCTTGAATCTTCTTCTACCTGCATGCAAAATTTGATCGACGAAAGTAATCTCGAAACAAAACAAAATACCCTTCAACTTACCTTTACTTGCAAAACACATGTAAGTGCATAGTAATCAATAAATACAAATTAAAATTACAATGCGTACTTGAAGTGTGCTTGTCACTTCTGTTGTTAAATTGTTGTAGCAGTAGATGAAGACTCCCACTCTTGATATAGGCCTTGACTCTATGCAACAAAATATCCAAAACTAACCTAAAGATATATACAATAAAAACTGATGACATACCCTAGACTTGTGATGGACCAAGTTCTAAGTACAACAACAAAGACCATTCTATCAACTATGACAAAACAAGTAACATGAACTTACAACGTCATATAGATTTAGCAGACTTGGTGTAGCATCAATATATGTAGCATCAAATGTGTAGTATCAAGAATACGACATTCGAAATGTGGTATCAAAACTAATTGTGACATATAGAGACATAGAGATATAACAAAGACCTTTATGTACTTACGTTGTCCTACAAAAAAATATGTCAGAGATGATACTCATATTTCAAATGTAAACACTAATCATACATACCTTGCTATAGGAGACTTACCCTTGATTGTTGATGTGTGGTCCTTACTGCAGTGATCCTTGAATGCATGCTTTTTCTTTCCTTCTAGGAGCTTGATATTCAATCTGTTGTATCTATGTAATTTTGGATCTCTAGGGCCTAAAATTTTTCATGTGGTAGCCCTCTGAGTCCTCTTTTGAACCCCACATGTTTGATTAATATTGGATTTTTCAAGAAAGAGTTATGCCCAATCTCCTAGAATGACCTAATTGTTGAATAGTTCAGTAGAGAGAAATTGTACGAAGTGCCACGTGTCACTGTTGTGACCTTCAGCCCTGAAAATGATACTCAACAAACTATATCCCGTCCTATTTCTATGACTATTTATGAAATTTGAACCCAATTCTCAGAGGGAAAGTTATGATGATTTTCCAAATGTCACCTATTTGACATGGAATTCAGAAGCCTGCCCAAACCTTAACTTCCTCAGATCATATCTCCAAATATAGTGAACAAAGATCTAAAATTTGGTTATGAGGTTCATCAAGATTTTGACTCAAATGAGTTTTAATTTATTCTTTTGAAGCTTTGCATAAAACACTTTATAGAGAAAATTCCACGATGACTTGTTTGAAGAAACAAAATCCCAACTAGAGGAGGATATGAGGGTCATTATTTATATGAATGTCTTGAGTTGAGAGTGTCCTCAATAAGTGAACATTGCAGGGATTTTAGGAGAATTGTTTTTATTTATTAATTATTGACTATTCAATGGCCAAAACCAATTATGAGTGCCATGCCACAACCCCATAGGGGTTTAGCCCATTAACTGGGGTTACTAGCTTCAAATATGAATATCTCTCAAACCGTGAAGAACTACTTGGCGTGCCATATATCAATGGAAATATCTTGACGAGTAGATTCCATTTATAAGATCCTTGACTCAGAATAGAGTAAGTTGTCAAGTAAAAATTCCATGCAAGATCGGGGTAGCCCCTAGTGCTGCTTGGGTTGACATCAATGACAACCATTGATCAACAGGGTCCTTAATGATATGGGAGTCACCAGGGTGAATGAAAATTCCTTGAAAAATGTTTGCTTCACCCTATAAGCATTGAATTTAGAGATCAAAGAAGAAATAGGACTTTTTTCTTCCAATGGCGTCGCCAATAATGTAGTTGTAGGTTTTAACCCCATAAAAAAATTACCTGCATACGTATTCTAAAACACAGAAAATAAACAATGCGAGAGCATAACAAATAAAACACATATACACAAAGATTTTCCCCTGGATCCCAAAACCGGGACTACCAGCTTGATTTTTCATTATGTTCCTTTCAATGTTATAATACATATTTATACATGCCAAAGCATCCAATAGTGTGGACCAAAAACCATCATGTCCAATACCATGGACCGAAAACCATTGCGTCCAAACAACATGTGCAAAAATCATGCACAAAACCATAGGTAGGTCTGCCCAACCTAACATAGGTTCCAAAACCAAAATTTCTCGGGGCACTACCCGGGAACCCATAAAGTGGGGTTACCTACACCCCCAAACCCCCTGTGACTCCCCCCGCTATGCAATCGGCACAATATAGGGGGGACTCCACCCCCCTTCTAACCCCCCGATTAACTACATGGGCTAGTCATCGAAAGAATATAACACAACCCAACAGTAATGTCAATATGTCGTATGGGAAAAAAACACACGTTTCATGTCCCTAACAACAGCACCAAAATGTTATCTCTCAAACTAGCAAGGGGCCTAAAAAGGACTTTTAAAGGGACAAATTCTAGGTCAAGGGAAACAATGGAGACTTTTCCCACTGTCACCTCAACTAAGACTCCATACACTTTACAAACTTTCACCGATGGGAGGAGACCCAGTTTATGGAAAGTCAATTGTGAAGGATGAGCCAACAAATTAATGTTAAGTGACCTTAATACTCATTTCCTAGAAGGAGCTTAAGAATGGAGCTGGCTTGCTCTTCAAGAAAGGTACAAATACTTCTAGGAGAAGGAGGGGAGGATTTAAGGGCTAGGTTTAAGGAATATGCCTTGTAAAGGAGTTTCCCAACCCCTATGATCCTCATTGAACTTGGTTTCCTAGGTGGTTCCTGAAGAATTAAATTTTCAAAGGTATGGGACCACAAGGGACCAAGTGGACCTAGGTTAGGTTAAGGGGAGGGCATTTAGAAACCAATGATAATATTAACCTAAACAAGGAAGGCATAAGGATCAAAAACGAATTTCCACATAAAGGTGTCAAATTGATCCTATGAGGTACTAGCTTAGGAACACTAGGGAAAAGTTTGATCTTAGAGCTACGGCTTCAGATATCTCACAATCCCACCATTGGAATTTCTTCAAATTTGGAGGAGACCTTGAGGAAACACCAGCGTAGTAGAGGCTAGGAGATCGAACTTTTTCTATGGCTACTCTATCGTGAAGGTGATGTCCTAAGTGGTCCAGCATGGCTAGACCTAGAAAAGAGGGGAAAACTGTAAATAAAAATGTTTAAGGTGATCACTTTATGGTGGAACAATTCCTAATTCATTTTGGGGATATGGAGTCAAGAAGAATTATGATGAAGGATCTTGTTTCTAGCTCAAAGAGGCTCTAAGGGTAACTTCGTCCAATGTTAGGGCAGAAAATTAAGGTGACCTCAAAGAGTTTATACTTTTCTTATAGATGGAGATGGCTTATCAAGATAACTTCAATCTCTAGGAAAGTTCATTCAACCAAAACGACCCATACATAGATATATTTTATATAGAAACATAATTCCACAATGAAGCAGTAAATGTATGCAACAATTAACCCTAAAATAATGAAAATCCCATGATAAATGTATGTGACAAAGTAAAATAAAATAACATTAAATTCATACATACATGTAAGAGAATATATCCACCTATCAATACATTTTCCAATGAGGAAGATCCAAGATAAGAAAATCCAATCCAAACATCAAAATTCATCCAGCCTCTAATTTGTCCTCCAATAAAGAAATGTGAAATTCTTAAGAGAGATAATGATCTAATCCAAGTGATGATACAATGAATTCATGTCTCTCTTATTTATACATTCATCAAGAGTTCTAATTATCTAACTTGATCCTACATTATCCCATCAACTAAAATAATGTGCAAATAGCTATCTATTAGTAACAAACCCACCAAACTAGCTCATAAATAAATGAATAATCCTCCCAAGAGGTTGAATGATCAATAATGCATGTCGTTGGTGGG
Source organism: Pinus taeda (assembly GCA_000404065.3). Taxonomy (NCBI): domain Eukaryota; kingdom Viridiplantae; phylum Streptophyta; class Pinopsida; order Pinales; family Pinaceae; genus Pinus; species Pinus taeda. The sequence continues at coordinate 25,852 of APFE031556658.1, forward strand.
GGAACGGGTCCCATAGGGTCAAGTTTGGGGTTAAAAGCCAAAGTTTTGGGGCTAAAGGTCCAAGTTTTGTATAAAGAAAGTAAAGTCTCCACATTTTGTGGTCGCAAAGCACGAAGATGTAAGGAGTCAAAAAGGGTTTCCACCCTTAGTTTATGTAACTTGTGTCGACTTTAAGAGATCCACCCATGGTCTGCGGACCATGGGATTGTATAAAAAGGAAGTCTTAGAAGTGTCTAAGTTTAGTTCAGTTGAGTCTTGTTATGTTTTATGTACTAGGTCTATAAGAGCTAAGAGTGAAGAGTCTTAGCATAAGAAAGAGGCTCTGCAGCTGTGTGCGCAGAGGCCTAGGGTAGAAATCTACAGCTAAGTGCGCAGACCCCTGTAGCTGTGTGCGAAGGGAAGTTAGAGTCTGTACTGAAGATCTGAAACATTAATAAACAGAATTATTTTGGAGATGCCTGTGTATGATCTATTTTACTTCTATTAGGAATGTATACGGTTATGTTATGTTGAATATTGGGTTTATGATTTAATGTTGTATTGATGCGCAAATCTATGTGTTTTAATTTTTCATATGAACACAAGTAAGAATATTTGTTTACATGAAGATAATCATAATGCATGTTGAAGTTATCCAATACTTAAGCTAATCTGGGTAGACACCAAATTAAGGGTAATTACAGAGGTGCATAAGTGTCTGAATTGCCTATTCAGGGTACACGAAGGACGATCTCAGATCTTTGTTAAGGTCTCGAAGCCGAATAAGAGAAGTAGATTGATAAACCCTAAAGGGCTTATCAGTCTGCGCAGAGGAACGATTATGGTGTAAAATGACATCACAACTATCTCAAGGTGCGAAAACTTGGTTCCTGCATCCCCCCATACTGCTTTAGGTGAGACTTCAGTCAGTGCTCCGTGGATTGATGTCAAAAGGGCCAGTAGTGTAGGGATTTTCTTGGGTAATTAACGTTGAACCTATGTCAAGGCCCATCAAGCCAACAAATGGTTCCATTGTTGAGATCGGGATATACATAATGAGATGTGTGATGTCACATCACTAGAATCCAACTAATAAGGAGATTGAAGGCTAGTTGGATAGAAAAATCCACAGATTCACAGCACAAGAGAACAAGAAGCCACGATTGATGAAATAATAGTGGTTGGATAGATACCTATACACAGAGATACATGAGATCTTCTTCTATTCCTTCCCAGCCGAGTTGTACAAGTGGATCATGAAATTGGTAGATGACCAAGGAAGGTGGAGGCTTGACAGTCCAATAGTCTAGACCCTAGAGTTAGTGCGAGATTAGAAGCCTCTGAAGATAAGATCACACACGTTGTCAATCATTGGCTTGATCATATCATAGGAGGGTTCATGACAGAGTTCGCAGTTGATACCTCAGTCAGTTACAGTGAAGCAGAGTTCCGCCTCTTCAAGGGGCCACAAGGTAAGTATATAAAGTCCTTAAACACTTGGATTAAGATACTACTGTTTGAAAAGTGGATTACGCAACTACCTTGATGTTTGGGGCTACGAGAGGTGGAAGGACATTCAGGAATAAAGGGAAAACAGGCCGTGAATATAGCCCGTTAATTGAACTTCCTCTGAGTGAGGATGAGGGAGCAACACAGGCTTCTTCGTAAAGCATTGTTCAGCTGCTAAAGCAAGGGTTCCTGCAAATACCCCATCCACCTACACCACCTCCAAATTCACCTCTGTTGCATACACCTTCACTTACACCACCACCACCTCCACCACCGTTCAATATGGTGAACTCAGTAAAGCTTTCTGTTGTTAAGGGCTTGGGAAATGAAGATTCATACTAGTTTTGGTCTGTCACAAAGGCTGTTTGGTAAGCTCAAGGTATCATATATGATCAAATGAAGAAAGCAATGTTGGTTAGTGCTTTGCAGGATCGCGTACTAACGTGGTACATTAAGTACTGCACTGATAACCCGACGTCTGCATTGGCAGTTATCCAGACTGCAATGAATAAGGAATTCAGTAGACCTAAGTCTGAAGCACGATCAATTGTGGGATTCAAAGAGATCATGATGAAGCCTGGTGAGACACCCTAGGATCTGGATCAAAGATTAAAGTGTACAATCCACGAAGCTAACATGAATCTGGCTGATGGGAAACACTGCAAAATCCTGGAAATTGCGATGAGATTGCATAAGACACCAAGCAAGATGCTAATCTGGGGGTTTAGTAGATTCATGCGCAGTTACAGAACCTTTGCCTAGAAATGAAGAGTCTGAAGAAATATAGAACAACTCGTCCTGATCTGCATGAAGAAGTTTGGTGCCTGAAGTGTGAAGGTCAGGGGTATGACAAACATCACTATCCAATTTTTGCAAATTATGTTGTAGTAGGGGGACCAATGCCTTTGAGGCTGAAAGCTCTAGCAAGGCCAAGTACAAGTCCTGTGCTATGGTGTGCTATCTATCAGGTAGCTAGAAAACATGCGACAGACAATTTCCATTTGCTACGAAAATTCATACAGACACCACAACAACTCTTTTGCAACTTCTTTCAATCAGTGGGTCATGATGAGCGCAATTTCCGTAGTTACAAATTAATAATGGATAGAATGCTTGCATATAGGGTGCATGTAGAAACCCAGCCTCAAGGCCAAGGCACTAGGGGAGCGTGAGGCAAGTATCATGGGCGCGGACAAGGCCGAGGTGGAGGAGGACCTGGTAGAGGTCGAGGATAGGTCATTTGTTACAACTGTGGAGGCATGGGACACTACACGTGAGACTATCCAAATCCAATGGATTTGTCATGCTAATATTGTACTCAGTTTGACCATGTGACAGAGGATTTCCCTATATTATTAGCTAAGATACGTGACAAGGGGGCGCAACCTCCGCAGCCAACTCAAAACCTATAGATGATGAGGGTTGAGCCTCGCGAAGAGGACCCCAAGGTAAATACTGTGTTGTGGAGTGGGATGACGAGTGGTGAAGATAAGGGGAAATAGGATGAAGAAAGTGAATGGGTCCACAAAGCGCAAGAAAAAGAGACCGAGTTTGATCTATAACACACAAGAGAAACATTTATGGAAGTGAATAAAAGCTTCACTAAGGTCTCTACCTCAAGAGGTCAAGAGAATCTAGCTGAAGAAATGGACCCCTCCATGATTAATACTTTCTTAGAGACCTGTATGAAGTTGTTGCACGATAGCAAGGCTCTGAAGGGACTATAGTAACTGATCAATAGGTGTGCTGGGAAGGAAAACGCTACTGACGGACCATGCGTAGTTAGGAATATTGGAAAGCATAAGGCGAGAATGGGGCATGAGATGAGGCTGACTACGTAGATAGGAGAATATGAGATGGATCAAGTTATTCTAGATCTAGGATCGAACACGAATGTTTTGCCTAAACAGACATGGGAGAGGATGGGGAGACCTACACTACAGTGGTCTCTGATTCAGTTAATAATGGTAAATCAACAAAAAATCATCTCCATGGGAAGATTGCAGGGAGTAATGGTTGATATTGAGGGCGCAAGCGCATTAGATGATTTTGAAGTAATAGAGATTGTGGATGACAGCAATCCCTACCCCACGCTCCTTGGGATCGATTGGGCCACTAACATGAATGGGGTAATCAATTTGAAGAAGTAGAAGATGATATTTGAGAAGAAATCGCTCCACGTATTGGTGCCCCTGGACCTTGCAGAAGGACTGCGCTATACTGAACTGGTCCGCGATTATGAAATTGATGACAATTTGGACCAGATTTACAAGATAACGGCGCGACATTAGGATTCAGTGAATTCGACAGTAGATGGGCGTATTTCTTGGGACCGTGAAAGTTCCAGCACATTAGATTTAGACGAAGAGTTGGAGCACTCACAGAATCAACTACATGAAGTATCTACGCTACATTGTAATATGATGACCAAGTCATTGAACTGTGTATCGTCAAAGGTAAGAACTCTGCCCTACTATGATGGTTTAACTAATGTTGATAATTTTTTGTATGCATTCGAGAGAGAATTTCCAGAGAAGCATCGCTTCCAGGCCTTGGATTGGGCACTGTACACTATGCCTGCAAGATGGTGGGGCATGCACAAGGATAGTTTTGATGATTGGCGCATGTACAGAAAGATGATGAGAGTGCAGTTTGGTCACCCACAAGTGTGGCTAATAGAGAAATATGATGGGAGGAATGACCTGCGCGACCATTTGGCCAAATGGACTGAAGTGTATGGAGCGGAGCCTCAGCCTAAGTGGGTACATTTTTTTTGTCATACCTTGGATGTTATACTGATGAGTTGGTACTTGGAGACAGAGCTCCGCCATGGCACTGAAGAATGGGATGTTTTGCGCCAATGATTTTTTATGATGTTAATCTTTGAGGATGGATTTGAATGTATTGATGAAGCATTGTAGGAGGTCAAGGGAGTGATCTTCATGATATCGCAGGATCCTCTAGATTTGATTCAACCTAATTAGACTATCCAGCTGACCTACATGTTGGAGTGCTACAATGTGATAGCACAAGAAGAAGATGAAGACCAGAGGAAGATTAATATTCCAGAGACTGAAGGTCACCACAAAGTTGAAGGACCGCAACTATAGAATCCAGACATCACTGCATTGCTCAATACTAGACAAGTGAACATCGGCACGGAAGTAGAGATGAAGTTTGCAAAGATTGGGAACTACTAGGATGATGCAATAGTAGATAAGGTCACCGAATTGCTCCATGAATATCAGGATCTATTCCCTATGAAGTTTTCAGATTTGAAAGGGATAATAGGGGACTTGGGTGTCATGAAGATCACTCCAAAACCAAACGTGAAGCTAGTTAAGCAAAGGCCTTACCACCTCAACCCGAAGTATAAGGAAAGGCTCCACTTGGAGTTGGATAAAATGCTTGCAATAGGCATTATTGAGCTAGTAGAAGAATCTAATTGGGTAAACCCGATAGTCGTGCAGGAAAAGAAACAGAAAGATGAGATACAGATATGCATAGATCTCAGGAAGTTGAATGACGCTTGTGTGCATGATGGTGAGCGCCAATATTGTAGCAATAATGTTACAACTCCTGGGCTGCCAACTTTACTTTTATCAACCCGATAGCTCATAACAAACACGGAAGCATCGGTGCTATATGCACAAGTACTAGTTCTCATTGCAGGTTGTCACTTGGTTAGCTGACGCAAGATCACTAGGAGCTTAAGTCAACTTCTATAGATTTCAAAAGAAGCTCTATGTATCATGAAAAGAAAGAAAGATTACTCGATAGATGTTATTCTAATTGTAGAAAGGAGAAAGACTGGAATGCAAAGAAAAACCTAGTAAACCCTAATTAACAAGTTAATTCTACTTTTGCCAAAAACACTATGTAAACCATGAAAGAAATGTCATTACCTACTCAAGGAAGTAAAAGACATATAACCATGCTATTTTTGGAAGTAAAGAAGAAAAAAAACATATTTTTGGATTTTTATGTGTTTTTATGTAAATTTAATCATGCAGCTAATTTATTGTGTGTGAGTGTGGCAACGAACAGGTGGCGTTACAGGGTGGTTTTGGAGCTTGGGAGGATGTAGGATGGGCTAGATGGGTCCTAAGAGGACTTATGTGGCCTTCTGGAGGCTTTTCCCACACTCGGCCTTCGAAAGAAAGCCTACAAGAAAAACTACAGGAGGACACAAGAAAACTACAAGAGGAAAATAGGGAAACTACAGGAGGCCTACAGGAGGAGGCCGAGAGCAATTGTCGCTACTTTGAGGGTGTGAGAGTGGGTGGAAAAGGTGGATGAAGGTTGGAATGAGGTGTTAGGGTGCCTAAGGTCTACCATGAGTCACCAGGAGAGAGAACGATGATTGGGTTTGCTCAAGGAGAGAGGAAGAAGTTCTATGAAAAATGAAGGAAACTAGGGAAGAATTGAGGTGAGGTTTGAGAGACTTATAGGGCATGGATCAGATGGAGGGTGTGATTTTTGGTAAGCTGGCCTACTGTTGGAAGAGATCTGCTGCATAGGCACTGACATTCAACCAAGAAAATCAAGGAACAAATGAAATGAGTGCATCCTAGGAAAAACAAAGTTTTGCATTAACATGGCCTAAACTATGATGTATAAAAGGAAATGCTAAGAAATGGTGTAATAAAGGAAAGCATGCAAAAGAAATATTGGAAATCAGGAAGTGAACATGATAAAGAATATCTAAAGAAAAATGAAACTGGACTATTAACCTACTAAAGAGCTACAAACACTAGAAGTCCTAGGGATGAGGAAAATCTGTGTTTTTGGAGCAGTAAGAGAGTCTTTGCGTCAAATCATGGTCCCAGAGGGATGAAGAGAGGCCAAGGCACTGTTGCTAGACTTTTGAATCTTCTTTGATCACTGCTTAAGCTACTGTAGAAAGCATAAATGGAAGCAAGCTACTAAATCATCAAAAGGAACCTATTCTTAACCATAAGAAAAATACATCTAACAGCAAATTAACCTACAAACTTAAGTAAAGCATACAAATACAAGTAAAGAGAAGCTTGGCAACTTGGATTGGGCCCTAGCCTAAGAGCTTCAACCCTATGAGGTAACTCAGTGCTAGCTCAAAAAGGATTCCTTTTTCATTATCAAAACAATAGCAAGATTACATGAAACTGCCACAAAATAATAAGCTCAAATTTGAGCAGAGTTTTCACAAGAAAAAAATCTGGCCCTAGTTAGGCCCTAGGCCTCTCTACTTATACATCTGGAGCTACCAACAAATTCCTTAAATTTAGGGAGGCTTGGCTCCGAAAACTTGAGATAACTATTAGTCATCCTCCACTTTCTCGGCTACCTTCTAGTGCATGATTCGGCTACTTATACTTTGAGCACAATGAGGGGGAATTCAAAGTGAGGAGTAATAAATGAGGGGGATTCCCTCCTATAAGTCCTCTCCTCTGCCTCTTCAAGTTATTGCTACAATTTGACCACTGGATCCTTGACTTTGACCTTGAAATCCATCAATAATCTGCATTAAATACATGTTAGACCACATGGCATAATAACTAACTCAACTCACCCTATAAGCATAAATTTAATCATAAAATCATAAAATAAGCTAAGAGAATGGTTGCTTTGAATAGGTTAGGAGGTAAAATGAGCCCATATAATTATCCATGTATGAGGTTCATCATCACCCCCCTACTGAAGGTGTTTCTCATCCTCTGAGCAACCTAGTGCTCTGCTCATGTTCTCCATAAAATCTTGCATTCCTATCTATGTCCTTCCACTACTCCTCTTCTTCTTCTCTTCTACCTTCCAACATGCCTAATATGAGTGGAGGACTCAGTTTGAGGCCAATCCAGTTAACTTTTAGCCTTTGCATGGAGCACTTGTACGCTGGCACTCTTTTTAATGTCTCCTTCAACCTCATGGGGGAATGGTATTCCCTTATTTGCAAAATGTGGGGTAGGGTGTTCCATCTTCTCATGCATTCATGCACTCAGTCCTCCCCAAGTAGCCTAAACATATCTTCAAAGTGTGCAATGGCTTGTTCTTGATTGGCTGGATATTTAGGGGCAATCTGAGGATCATTGGCAAGCAGGTTGTGTGTGCTGATGGGTGCCATAGGATCTAATGGCTCAACTCTTATCATTAATGGTTCATTCTACTATTTTATTAGCAATCTTTTCATTTCTACTGCCCTCAACTCTTCATGGTTCATCCATGAGGCCATGGCCATTATTTGCAAATCCCTTAGCTTGGCGTTAGGGTCCCACACATTCATGTCCGTGAGGGCCATGTTGTGTAGGTAGAACTTTGCCATCTTTTCTTTATCTTCTAAGGTGCTTTGGTCACACAAATCCATGAACTGCCTATAGTCTTGGAAAAGAATTGTGCCTCCTTGTGCCAAAGTTTTTATTTGGAATTGAAGCCATTGATCCTCTAGGTAGAGACCATAAGATTTGGCTAGTGTTCAGCATTGTAATGCTTCCATGAATAAGCTAGCCATGTATGCCAAATGAGTCTCTTTATCTTGCAGTTGCCTCAGTAATTCATTCTCAATCTCAAGGTGGCTTCTTGTAATGGCTTCTATATCTCTGAGAGCACTCAATTCTCTACCCATTTCCATGAGTTTGTTTTCCATATGGCCAATATCCTCAACTCCTTTGGACTTGGCTATCTACATCCACCTATGTGTTCTCACTCTGTCTTTCTCCAATTCAAAAAATAGTGGAATTGCAAATTTCTATGGGATTATCCTGCCTCCCTCAAGTAGATTGTAATAGGAGGCAAGATTAGGCTGGGGGTTAGGTTCTTGTAGCTCTTGTGCTTCCTCCTTCACCTCTGGCCATCCTCCTATATTTTTCTCATGCTTTTGTGTCTCTTGTAGTTTGGACAATGTCTCCTATAGGATTGTTTCAACCTCTTGTAGGTCTGGTTTGGGGTCCTGTAGAACTACCTTTCCCTTCCATGTAGAAGATCTTGGAGTCCCCCTTTCATAGTTTATTGCTGTTTTGCGGGGAGATTCTTTCACCTTCGCAGATGGTGAATCTTCAATGGTAATGGGAATCTTTGAGGAGGGCTGAGGTTGGCCTTTTTTAATTATTGTGCTCTTCCTTGCCCTGAAATACATGAAGGTTTTCTTTTCCTCTTCTGCTTCTGCTTGATTGGTGTACTGAGGGTAGTGAGGGTAGCTACTGCTTCTCTTTCTAAAGTTTTAGGGGACTCTTCTCCTTGCTCTGCCCTCTCTGCCTCCTTTTCTCCCTCTTCTGTCTCTTTTTCTTCCTCCTGCTTTGTCCCTTCAACTCTTTCCTCCTCCCTCTCTTGCTCTGCTATGCTACCATTAGCTTCACCTTCTCCTCCTTTTTTTTCTCCCTCCTCACTGATAGCAGGACTGACATCATAGGTTAATGCCTTGATTTCATCCTCAACTGTCATATTTCTGAAAACTTCCCATGCTATAGGGAGTGTAAGGGTATGGAAGGTTTCTTCTACTAGGATCTTGATTAGGCCATGGTGAGCTAGTTGCTGTAAATTTCCTACTTGTACCTTGGTGCTGGAGTCAATGAGGGACTAAAGAAGAAAGTAAGGGATACTGAGCTTTTGATGTGCTGGGGTGTTCATGCCATATCTCAAATCTTGGAGGATTATGACATGATACCCATATGCAATGTTGTGCCTCCCCTCATAAGAAATGTATTTGATCACTTAGTAGCTAACCTCATCCCAGGGATATTGTATACTAGCCCTCCTAATTCCATTTTTGTCTTCAACAGGGGTTTCATTATCCTGGAAAAATTTCTTCTTGGCGGCCTAGCCAATTGGTTTCTTATCTTTACTCCAAGGCCACCCAAGAAGAAGGGTAGTGACCCTACTAATGAATTTAGGGGTTATTTCAATGGAGAGGCCTCTAATGGTTACAGTAACATGATTTCTTGTGTGAGGGACCAGAGAGAGAGCAAATTCATGGCCAAATTCCTCATCAAACCCTCTAAATTTCTCAAATAAATTCATCCAGTTTGCCCTTGTGAAGATTTCCACTACTTGAGGATGTGCATGGAGTCTAGTGGAGTTAATGGGCTCTTTTCTCATAAACTCCCTATCATACTACCTGTACTTCTTTTGAAAAAAAAAAACCAAATATGGAGGTGGAGACAAAGGATTTTGAGTGAAATAGAAAAACAGAGGGGATTGTGTTTTTTTTAAATAAACAGAAGTTTTTTTATTTATTTATTTTATACCCTCTTAAATAATTATTTCATCCTCAAATCAAGACCACTTCTTTCATATATTGATATTCAACAGGGGGCATTCATGAACCTATCTCTTCAGACTGAAATTCGTGCCAAAAATCATGTTTTCTCCCTTCAAAATGACTCATTGCCCCTCTTGTAGAAGCCCACTTTCCCTCCTGTAGATTTCCCGTATGTGCTCCTATAGAAAATGCAGAGAGAAAGAATATGGAGGAAATCGATGGAGGATGGTAGTTACGAGGTTGTGGGGGCATAACGAGGCTGTGGGGGCATAATGAGACTGTTGTGGCTGAGTTATGAGGAAAAAACGAAGAAAAGGTGGTGAGAATGTGTGGGGAGGGGTGCTCATTACCTTTTATGGATATTTTCGGTTAGGAGTGTTGAGCTGGCAAGGTGTACGTTGCCCATATTCGGACCATTGGTCCCCACTTGCTTGGTCATCATGGCCCCTCCTCGTAATCATTCCTCATTATTGCATCGGAGTTAATTCTTCCTTCCACTACCTATCCTTGGTATCTTTTTCTTGAGTTGATTGTGCACACATGTGGATGATATTTTGTTTTTGTGGAGTCAACTAAATGAAGGTGGCCAAGTCAATTGGCCACCTTTCGACTTCAACCATCTCATTTCCTTCATATGATTTCTAATTACGCAAATTAAAATAGAGGAGTGACTTAGCTACTTACCTGTGATCCGAGTGTATTTGTTGTGAGGTGTTGTGGCTTTCTCTACTTCATGCCTTCATTTTCCTTCATGCATGTTGTCTCTACTTCCTCATGTGTTGTTGTGTGATTTTGCAGGTTCTTCTTTTTCTAGAGTTGAGTTGTATGTGCCTTTTCAACCTGGAGATGTGCACTCTTTTGCTGTTGGTGTTGGACTTCTATGGGATTAGCTGCTACAGGAATTCCTACAGGAGCTCCTGTAGTTGCTTGTCCCCTGGAAACTTCAGCTTTTACCTGTGCTTGGAGCTCAAGAATGATACCAGAGGTGGAGATGAATGATGTAGGGATAGTAGGTAAGCTTCAGGTAAGGTTAATGGTGCCTTTTCTTCTTTTCTTTTTTTTTCAAAACTGAAAAACTGTTTTTCTGTGTTTTTTTCTTGGACAGGGAAAAAAATAATGATGCTTGGAGTGTGATGATGGCTTGGAAATGATGGCAAGGAGGCTTGAAGGTGGTAAGAGGGATAATAGGTTCCTCATGAAGCTTTCCTTGTCCCTCAAACTACCTCTTGTAGACACTTTTGGCTCTCTGTAATTCCTACAGGAGCCCCCTATAGAAAACACAAAGCCTCTTGTAGAAAACAAAGTTTTGAAAGAAAAAGGTACAATGGGGCAAAAGAGATGCCAAAAATGATGGAGGAAGGTGTGGAGAAGATGAGATGGATGCTGGTGTGAATGTCAGGGTTCCCTTGGCACCTTCTTCTACTCCCTATGGTCCTCCTGCAAACCTGCAATGCAATAAAAATTCATTTTTCTTTCTCTTTTTTCTTTTTGAAAACAACTAGGGTGCCTCAGAGAAGTTTTCACCCTAATTGCTTGCCCTAGGCGCCTCCAAGGGAGGTTTTCACCCAGGGATCTTACTCTTTCCCTTTTTTTTTTACATCACAGGGATGCCTCAGAAGAGTTTTTCAACCCAATGATGAGACTCAAGCACCTCATGAAGGTTTTCACTTGAGCCCTTATTTTTTTTTCTTCAGTGAGTGGGTGAAGTGGAAGCTAAGATATGCTCCACTACCATCATTGTTTTATTAAAATATTTAATAAACTCTCACTTGGAGAGGAGTTTCTTGTAGACTTTCAACCGATGTCCATTGACAAGCATGTGAATGGCTTCATCATCAATGGTTTTGATTAGAACTGAACCATTGTCATTGCATTTATCCACAGTGTAGGGTCCCAACCATCTTATCCTCAGCTTTCCTTTGAAATCCTTATATCTTGAATCATAGAGTAGTGCCTAGTCTCCCTCTTGGGATTGCTTCTCCTTGATATTTCTGTCATGCCATATCTTTCTCTAAAGCTAAACTATATTTGTATGGAGAAGGCCTTGCAATATATATTCATCCAATTGATTGAGCTGAAGTAATCTCTCCTTCTATGCATGGCTAAGGTCTAGGTCCAGCTGAGCTGCCATCCTTAGGGTATTGAATTCAAACTCTATTGAAAATAAAGCCTTCTTCCCATAGACCAGTTCATAGGTTGTGAACCTGATGGTGGTCTTCCATGTTGTGTTGTAGGCCCAGGTGGCCTCAACTAATCTGTCCACCCAGTATTTTCTGTTGCTGCTCACTACCTTGGTTAGGATCCCTTCCAATGATCTGTTGGTGAGCTCCACTTGCCCATTGGCTTGTGGATGGTAAGTGGTGGAAGTCTTGTGCTTGATCTTATGATGTGTGAGTAGGTCTTTAATTAGGCTGGAAGTGAACTGACTGCCTTGGCCTGTGACCAACTCTCTTGGATACCTGAACTTGTAGAATATGTTTTCTCTCAAAAACTCAGCTACTTTTTCCTCTGTCTCTGCTTTGATTACTTTTGTCTCTGTCCACATTGTTAGGTACTCAGTGCACACAATGATGTATTGCTTCTGCTTTGAATGGAGGTTGATAGGCCCTGCAAAGTCCATGCCCCACTTCCAAATGGCTCAAAGGTCACTTGAGGTTGCATGGGAATTTCATCCTTTGGAGTGGATTCCCCATCCTCTGACACCGATCACACTGGCTCGTGTATCTCCTCACATCCTGATGAAGAGTGGGTTATTCGTAGCCTGCTTGCAATATCTTGAAGGTAGTTCTTTTTGCTACAAAATGAGCTCCACAAGGCCCTTCATGACAGGTTAGGAGGATGTCAAATACTTCCTCATCCCTTACACATATTCACAAGATCTAATCTGGCTAAGTTTGAAGAGATTGCCTCCTATCCAGGTGCAAGCGGTGCTTTTCCTTACTATATTGCTCTTCTCTTTTGAGGATAAGTGTGGTGGAACTGTGCTGAAACCAAGTAGTTTACTATATCAGCAAACCATGGAGAGAGTACTGATATAGCAAATAGGTGTTCATCTAGCATTTGGTCATCCACCATCCCTTCTTCACCTGCAAGCAAATTTACTCTAGACAAAAAGTCAACAACAACATTCTCTTTACCAAGCTTATCAAGAATGGTCAAATCAAACTGTTGTAGTAAAAGAAACCATCTAATAATGTGAGCATTTACATCTGGTTTGTTCATTAAATATCTAATTGCAGCATGATCATTGTGAACAAAGGTTTGATAGCCTATTATATAATTTCTAAATTTGTTTAAGGAATACATAATAGCCAAGAGTTCCTTCTCGGTCACTGTATAGTTTACTTATGCCTTTGACAAGTTTTTGCTTATAAAGTATATGGCATAAGGTAACTTTTCATCAACTTGTCCTAAGGCTACTCCTATCACTTTGTTCGAGGCATCTGTGTGAACGTGAAAGGGTAGGGCCCAGTTTGGGCCTCTGAGAATTGGGGCAGTCACTAACTTTCTCTACAAGGTATCTAGGGCTTCTTAACAGTTTTCCCACCATATGAAGTCAACATATTTGCCTAGGAGGCCAAACAAAGGAGAGGCTAACTTGCTGAAGTCTTTAATGAATCTCCTATAATATCCAGCTAAGCCTAGGAAACTTTTGAAATCTCTCACATTTTGAGGATGTGGGACCATTTGGATGATGTCAATTTTGTTGGGGTCCACCTACAGTCCTTGTTGAAATATTGCATGACCTAGCACGGTCCCTTCAGTCATAAAAAATTCACATTTTTCCAGATTGAGGGACAAGTTCATCTCAATACACTTATCTAGAACTTTTCCTAGGTTAGATAAAGCTTCCTCAAAGTCAGAGCCATAAGGAGTAAATCATCCATGTATATTTCTACTCCATCATGAACCAGTTCAGAAAATATACTCAATACTGCTCTTTGGAAAGTGGCTCGAGCATTGCAAAAACCAAAAGGAAGGACCTGATATGTGAAGTTACCCCAAGGATAAGTGAAATTGGTCTTATCTTGGTCTTCCGAGCTGATTTGAATCTGATTGTACCCGCTAAACCCAACTAGGAAGGAGAAAAACTTTTTCCCTGCCAGACCGTCTAACACTTGATCTATGAAAGGTAAAGAAAAATGGTCCTTTTTAGTGGCTTTTTTGAATTCTCGATAGTCAAAACAGATTCTCCACTTACCATTTTTCTTTAGCACTAGCACCAAAGGAGAGATCCATTCACTGTCAGAAATGGGATAGATGAATCCTGCATCGAGCAATTTTTGCAATTCTTCCTTAACAATATCCTTAAGTGCTGGATTCATCCTCCTTTGAGGCTTCCTGACTGGCTTGCAACCTTCCTTGATTTATATATGATGAGTATATACTGAAGGGTGCACTCCCTTCATCTTCTTATAACTTCAGGTGAAGGCATCTAGATGTTTTCTGAGTATGCTGCATAGCTCTTCTCTTGGGAAGTAGATAGGGATGGATTGATTTTCAATGTTCTTTCTGGACCAAACTCTATATTTTTAACATGGAGAGAAGTAGGGTCGACCACACAAAGATCATTTGAGGGGTTTTTTTGGGTTTCTCTTACTATGTCTTCTAATGTTGATGCACTAGGAGGTGGATTCTGAATCAAAATTTCAATCATATCATCCTCATCTTACGGTTTTCCCCCCATGGCGATTTCTAATGTGCAAAGTGGTGCAGAATAAACTTCATCCTCATCCTCCTCCTCCAACTAGAGAGGTATATCATGTTCTAGCAAGGGTTGGGCAGGAAGATATAGGGTTAATTGCTTGTACATGTGCCCATTTTTAATGGTCATGTTCCCAGCTCGACAGTTGATGTAGGCATCAGCTGTAGCCAACCAGGGTCTTCCCAGATTGAGAGAATACCTAGTGAGCTTTACCTTTGGCTGGATAACTAATAAATCAACAGGGTACTCCTAAGAATCAATGGAGACAATCACATCTTCCACAATCCCCTCAAGGGTCACTGTGGAGCAGTCTGCTAGCTGCAGCACTGTCGTGGTCTTCCTCAAAGAGCCTTGGAGATTAAGTTTGAGCATTGTCCTTTGTCATCACATTAATGGCAGCTCCCAGATCAATCAAGGTATGTGGGACCATTGTGCCATTGATGTTGACATCAACTACTAGGCTTCTAGGGTCCAGATATTTTGGACAGATTATCTGCCCCAACATCAGGTAGGACAGTTGTCCTATGGCATTGATGGTTGGAGCACCTCTCTTGTGCCTTCTTGGATGCCTAAATCACTTCTCTTTGATCAACCTATTGTAGATAGACACATCTTTTATGGCTTGGAGAAGTGGTATCTTCACACATAAATGTTTCAATTCTCTCAGGAGTTCAGTCTCTTCTAGGGTAGGCTGGATTGTCATGGATAGTCTCTCAGGAAAGGGTGGATTTGCTTTAGGTTCACTTTCCTTTTTATCTTCCTCAACCTCCATGGGTGGAGGCTAGCTATCTGGGAGAACTTTCCCAGATCACAAGTTAATTTCTTGAATGTCCACAGCATAAGTTGGGCATGATGGTTCCCCACTATACACTTTCTGAGCCTGTCCGTTGTCCGGGTTCAAATTTGGCTAGGTAGGAATTTGGGGTTGCCTTGGTGGAGAAAAAGGTAATGGTTGTGGTTGGGTAGGTGGTGGAGGCAGAAGAGTGGGAAAGGAGTTGTATTGGGGCCTCCACTCCTTATGAGATGCATTCACTGAGGTTGCGGTTGAGCATAGGGTTAAAATGAATGGGTGGTTTGTTGGGAATGATGTTGAGATGTGAAGGACTAAGGAGGAGACGTGGACTAGGAAGGATGATCACGGGGGCCCGAAGAAGGTATGTAGGTGACTTGGTTGGGGTTGTAGTATGCCTAAGATGTTCCTGGTATCCCCTGCTGGTATGGTCTAGGTCGGGGCGGCCTCCTTTGGTTTATGTAATAGATCTGTTAAATGACTCCTTCTGCCCCTTGGTATACAGCTTTAAGTCCAAGCAAGGAAGGGCACTTATCTATAGAATGATTTTCTTCACAGACTGAACAAACCTCTATAGAGTTCAATGGGCATTCATTCCTAGGATGCCTCCTAGTGCATCTATGGAAAAAAATGGTCAAAGCCCTCTCTGTTTCCTCTTGTTTTCTTTTGATATGTAAGGTATCCATTTGCATGGCAAGAGTCTATAGCATCTCACTCTTGAAGTCTTCTAGCATGTTTCCAATTTCACCTTTAATGGACGAATTGGAGGAAGAGGTACTGGCTATGGGTTGACTCCCCCTACCTTTCTTTCTAGCTACCATAGAATGGTTTCTAAAAACATTCTTTATGTCCTCATAGGATAGTTGGCAAATGTCTCCCCCAACTAGTAGATGGAGGGTGTCTAAAAGGTCTTTCTAAATTCCCTTAAGCAGGACCAACTTCAGAGACTCAGGGTCAAGTGTACACCTGACCCTTTTGTAATTGAGTTGGAACCTCTCTTCATAGTCTTCCAAGGACTCATCACTTCCCATGGTCATTTGAAATATTTCTTCTTTAGTGTCTTTTGAACTACAATAGTCTAGATACTTGTTGTTAAAGTCCTGCTACATCTGAACCCAAGTTGTGATGCTATTGCCAGGTAATCCCATGAACCAGTGCAGTGCTACGTCCTTGAGAGTAGAAGGGAAAAGTTTCAAATTTTTCTCATCTTCTTCATAGTCATAAGTTCGACAGATGATAGAAAAATCAAAAAAGAAGGTGTCAGGATCTTCTGTAGTCAGGCCATAGAAGTGAGGTAGGGCTGAAGGACTTATATTCTTCATTTTGGTGTCCCCATTGGTCTCCCAAATGGGAAATGTACCCTCTATTCTTTCTCCATTTCCCCTAGCATTTCTGTTTTCAACCATTGGCTGCAGAGGAATGTTTTCTTCTTCTTCTTCCCATATAGGTTCTTCGAATATGTCTGGCTATTCACTTAAGGGTTCTTCTTAATTGAAGTCACCCAAGAAGAGAGAAGGTTGGTTGAGTGAAGCAGTGGGGGTGTTGGGCAAAAATTTTCCTAAGTTATCTCTACTCCTACGAGGCATGAAAGGAAATATTTTTGGTTGTTTTTTTTTTTTCTTTCCCCACACTGAAAGTATCTATAGAAATTGAAATTGTGATTGAGAAACAAAAATTGCAACTAGCTGAGATGAACTTGTTGAATGGAAATTTGCATAATTGAAAAGGAAAGCAAGGAAATGCAGAACTAAAAGAAAAGAAACGACTAGTCTACTTTTGCTGAAATAAACTATTAGCAAAATGTTGCAATAAGAAATAGAAGAAAGCAGTAGTAAACGAATAATCTAATGCTTCCCGAGAAACGGCGCCAAAAAGTGGTGAGTGCGAGTATTGCAACAAGAATGTTGCAACTCCTGGGCTGCCAACTTTACTTTTATCAACCTGGTAGTTCGTAACAAACTTGGAAGTGTCGGTGCTATATGCACAAGTACTAGTTCTCACTACAGGTTGTCACTTGGTCAGCCGGCACGAGATCACTAGGAGCTCAAGCCAACTTCTATATATTTCAAAAGAAGCTCTATGTATGATGAAAGGAAAGAAATATTACTCTAAAGATGTTATTCTAACTGCAGAAAGGAGAAAGGCTCGAATGCAAAGAAAAACCTAGTAAACCCTAATTAACAAGTTAATTCTACTTTTGCCAAAAACACTATGAAAACCATGAAATAAATGCCATTACTTACTCATGGAAGTAAAAAACATCGAACCATGCTATTTTTGGAAGTAAACAACATCTAACCATGCTATTTCTAGAAGTAAATAATAAAAAAAACATATTTTTGGATTTTTATGTGTTTTTATGTGAATTTAATCATGCATATAATTTATTGTGTGTGAGTGTGGCAGCAAACAAGTGGCACTAGATGGTGGTTTTGAAGCTTGGGAGGATGTAGGATGGGGTGGATGGGTCCTAGGAGGTCTTAGGTGGCCCTTTGGAGGCTTTTTCCACACTCGAGCTTCAAAAGAAAGCCTACAGGAAAAACTAGAGGAGGACACATGAAAACTACATGAGGAAAACAGGGAAGCTACATGAGGCCTACAGGAGGAGGTCAAGAGAAATTTTCAATGTTTTGAGGGTATGAGAGTGGGTGGAAAAGGTGGATGAAGGTTGGAATGAGGTGTTAAGGCACCTAAGGTCTACCATGAGTCACCAGGAGAGGGAAATATGATTGGGTTTGCTCAAGGAGAGAGGAAGAAGTTCTATGAAAAATGAAAGAAACTAGGGCAGAATTGAGGTGACGTTTGGGAGACCTATAGGGCATGGATCAGATGGAGGGTATGGTTGCTGGTAAGTTGGACTACTGCTGGAAGAGATCTGCTACATAAAAACTGACAATAAACCAAGAAAATAAAGGAACAAATGAAATGAGTGCATCCTGGGAAAAACAGAGTTTTGCATTAAAATGGCCTAAACTATAATGTATAGAAGGAAATGCCAAGAAATATTGTAAGAAAGGAAACCATGCAAAAGAAATATTGCAAATTAGAAAATGAACATGATAAAGAAGATATAAATCAAAATGAAACTGAACTATTAACATACTAAAGTGCTGCAAACACTAGAAGTCCTAGGGATGAGGAAAATCTGTGGTTTTGGAGCAGAAAGAGAGTCTTTGTCTCAAATCATGGTCCCAGAGGGAGGAAGAGAGGCCAAGGCATTGTTGCTAGCCTTTTGAATATTCTATTATCACTACTTAAGCTGCTACAGAAAGCATAAATGGAAGCAAGCTACTAAATCATCAAAAGGAACCTATTCTTAACCATAAGAAAAATACATCTAATAACAAATTAATCTACAAACTGAAGTAAAGCATAAAAATACAAGTAAAGAGAAGCTTGGCTACTTGGATTGGGCCCTAGCCCAAGAGCTTCAGCCCTCTGAGGTAACTCAGTGCTAGCTCAAAAAGGATTCCATTTTCATTATCAAAACAATGGCAAGATTACATGAAACTGTCACAAAATAACAAGCTTGAAATTTGAGCAGAGTTAAAATCCGACCCTAGTGAGGCCCTAGGCCTCTCTCCTTATACATCTGAAGCTACCAACAGCTTCCTTAAAATCAAGGAGGCTTGGCTCTTAAAACTTGAGATAACTATTAGTCATCCTCCACTTGCTCGGCTACCTTCTAGTGCATGATTCCGCTGCATGTACTTCGAGCTGAATGAAGGGGAATTCTAAGTGAGGAGTAATAAATGAGGGGGATTCCATCCTATAAGTCCTCTCCTCTGTCTACTTCGAGTTATTGCTATAATTTTACCACTGGATCCTTGACTTTGACCTCGAAATCCATCAATAATCTGCATTAAATACATGTTAGACCACATGGCATAATAACTAACTCAACTCACCCTATAAGCATAAATATAATCAGAAAATCATACAATAAGCTAATAGAATGGTTGATTTGACTAGGTTAGGAGGTAAAATGAGCCCATATAATTACCCATTTATGAGGCTCATCACATGATCCTTTCACAACTCCATTCACCGATGAGGTGCTAGATAATGTTGGCAGCCACGAAGCATATTAATCATTTACTGATGGGTTCACGGGGTACCATCAGACGCCGAAGGATAGAAGTCAGATGACCTTAGCAACTGAATGGTGATGCTTCTAGTATACTATGATGCTTTTTTGGGCTGAAGAACACGCTTGCGATCTTACCACGCATAGTCATTGCATCGTTCAAAGATTTCATTTCAAACATTTTTGGATGTATACTTTGATTATTGGACAATGTTTGGACTGGTAAAGCACCATGTATCAAGTCTACGCTTGATGATGGATACATGCTGGAGGTATTAGATCACATTCATTCTAAAGAAATGTTTTTTCTGTGTCCCTTTTGGGATCTTGCTGGGTCACGTGGTATGCATATAAGGCTTGATGGTAGACCCTGTGAAGATCATGGTTATAATCAATTTGGAGGCACCAAGAAGTGTGAAAAAATTGCATGCAACGTTGGCGCATATAGGGTACTATAGAAAGTTCATCAAAAGCTACGCCCAGATTACCGCATTGATGGAGAAACTGTTTTTTTTTTGTAAGCTATGGTGTGTTCTTTTCTATTATATACAACCATAAAAATATACAATCGCTGGTGACCTCAACCTGCCTTGAAGGGAAACTGGGTCTGTTGGTCACCAAGAGTCTGAGGTTATCAACTTGTCAACTTAACTGGTGCATCAATATGTTTAAAACTAGGGCAACACTCTATTCACTTACTATATCTATATACCTATCAGCTATTACAGATCAAAAGACTTGCTTACAAAAGTTGATTCTTTTATGCCTAGAAGAGAATTCAATGAGAACAGAGCTAAACAACTAATCTACCATGAATTCTTGCTTGATTTCCTCCTCGTGCTGTGCGGTGGTTATCTTCTTCAGCATGCCGCGCATTTCCCCCATTCTGTTGTCCTGTTTCCGGATCATGAACTACGGATTGTTCATCTCCCTTTTCAAATTCAGTGGACCTTGAGCGATCTCCGTCATCTCTTCGGCGACCTGCTCCATGGCTTTAGCTAACAGGTTTTTCACCACCCAATACATGTGCAGTGCTTGTTTATACAGGGAGAGGCGCCCTCTTGTATTCCCAGGGTCTAGAAGGAGAGTGCTCCATTCCTCCATTTCTGGATCAGAAGCCTCCTCTAGGACTTTATATTCCAGAGCATCGATAATCTTTCTGATCTCCTCATTGGTTCCTTTGCTGTAAGCTCTCTCCGCTTCCTGAGTGATCTGCTCAGTGGACTTGCGTCCTCTTTTCTGCTGGTTAGAAACCAGAGTCTCAGTTTCGTAGATGTTTGCTTGCCTCGTTCTCCCTCACCCCCTGCGCCTTATACCCTTACCTCTTCTGGACGGTCTACCCCTATTGCTCCCCCTGCTACTCTACCCCACCTCGAAAGTCACCTTTGCCATGCACTCTTCCTTCCCGATCTCCATTTCCCCTTCCCTACAATTTCCTTCTTCTTCCTCCGTTCACTCCTACTCCCTCCGTATGCTCCTCTCCTCTCCCTCCCTGTATAGCCTTTCCTTCCTACCTCCCTCCGCCATACCTTCTTGCCTTCTTCTGAGACGATACCCAAGGTCTCTCTGCCAAACTGCTTCACTCCGCGCCACCTTTTCTGTCTTCTCCTTGTCTGCCTCGCTACCTTCTCCTATTCTTATAGATATGTCGCGACCTACCCTTTGCTTCACTAACTGATCGTCGTCATTCTTTTCCCCTGTCATTTCCATGATTCTCTCGGTTCCTTGTCTTGGTTTTTGATCTCCTCTGCATGCCATCGCTACAGTTCTTAAAATGATTACCCTGAGGTGAGGCGTATGCTGCCATGTACTGCGCCCCATCATAACCTTGTGCAGGTCACCTTTCTCCACCCCGATCGGGGTGTGTATGTTAATATGATCATAACTATGTTGTGTCATTATTATCCTATTTGGTGATTCGGTTAAGGTTCTCCCATCTTGTCTCTACCAGCTGAGTTGTCCATAAGGTGTCTACTTTCCCATCCTGCTCGTTGCATCCCCAATTAGCCAGGTAGTCTGCGGGCTTGTTGCCTTCTCTCCTGACATGATGAATGACCTTATACTCAATATGCTTCATTGATTCCTCTATGTCCTGGATGAGACCCGCCGTCCTCCAGCTCTTAGCCACCTGTTCCCATGACTTACCATGATTTAGTTTTCTTATTGTCTCTATTACCAAATTTGAATCACCTTCTATTTCTAGTTTCATGTATCCATTTCTTATTGCAATCTTGATTCCTTGATAGGCCGCCATAAACTCAGCTTCATTGTTACTCATTATCCCTCCTCTGTCTGCATAAATCCACCTGGTTTGACCTTGGCTGTCTCTGAAGATCCCGCCATATCCAGCAGGCCCCATATTTCCTTTTGACGCTCCGTCAAAATTAAGTTTGATGAATCTGCCCTGAGGGCGCATGAACACGATTGGGCTTTGGTTCTTTGTACCCTGTGCTTTTTGTTGTTGTGGGTAAACCATCCCCTAGTCCAGGTTTAGCCTCCTTAGAATGCAGTTTTCCTCATCCATGGTTTTCCAATCTTCCTGATCCCAAGCTTTCGTTAGTATTGTCTCTCTTATAATGTTTTGGGTTCTTTTCCATAACTCCTCCGGGGAATTGGTCTTACCTTGGAAAATCCTTCTGTTCCTCTCTTTCCAGATGGTCCATATATTGAATCCCACTACCAGGATCCATGCTCTTCTCACTACCGGGCTTTGAAATTGTCCCTTTCCCCATTGGAATAAAGTTAGAGCTATGTCTTTGGGGTTACGGTTCGTCTTTCCAAAGAGGCTTCTGGTCTCTTCCCATTGTTGCTGAGCTACCGGGCATGAGTTTAAGATATGCTCCTAAGTTTCTACATTTTGTTTACATAAACAACATCGTGGTGGTCCTAGGAATCCTCTTTCCTGGATTTGGTCCCATGTCAGTATGCGTCTTCTTCCCACTAACCTGGGGAACATGGTAACCTTTGGCCACCACCTGTTCTTCCATAATTGTTTCCATTCTTGGGTTTGTTCTTCCTACACTTGCTTAGACTTTATGGTGTATGCTTCTTTGGTCGTAAAGGTGCCTTTTGTAGTTCCGCCCCATCTGAGGATATCCGGTCCAGTTCTATATTTAATCCTTCTTGAGTCCATCTCTTTTATTATCCTGGCTTTTAGATCCTCATCGATGTTATTATCCCATTCTTAAGGTTCTTTCCATTCCCTCCACATCTCATTTTCTGTTCCTTCCTTCCAGTAGTCTTTGACATAATTTAAGCCTTTGGCCTTGGCTTCCCTGTAAATGTTTTGCAACTCCTGAATTTCCTCCATTCTTCCCCTCTGCTGCCATGCTTCCTCCCAGAATTTTGTTGTCCTGTCATCTCTTATTTCCCAAAAAACTTGCCTATTTATGATATCTCTGTTCTGGCATGCCAACTCCCATATCGTGGATCCTTTTGGCATCACTTCCTTTCTCATGATTTCTTCAGCTGTAGTGGGCATGTTATATTTTAGTGTCCATATTTCTTTCCATAAATCTTTACCTCCATTCATCCAGTGCCACCAAAGTTTTACTGCTAGAACTTGGTTTAATATGAATGGATCTCTTAACCCTAGCCCCCCTACCTTCTTTGCTTTTGTTAGGCTGTTCCATGAGATTAAGGCCCACTTCTTCTGCTGTTTTGGCCCTCCCCATAAGAATTTCGTGAAGATTTCAATCATTTTGGTACTGATTCCTTTCGGTACTGCCATTACCGATAGGGGATAGCTTGGAATTGATTGGAGAGTCGATTTGAGAAGCACCAATCTAGCTGCTATATTAAGAGTCCTAAAGGACCAATTTTCTAATCTGTTCTTCATTTTCTCCAGGGTGGGTTGCCAGTTGGCTATCCTCAGAGAGCTTACATCAAGCATGGTGCCCAGGTATTTTGTAGGTAGATCTCCCTTTCTGAACCCCAACATTCTTATCAGATGGGATTTGACCATTTCAAGTGAGTTGAAAATAAAGGTGCTTGATTTGTCCTTATTGATTTCAGTACCTGAAGCTTCCATGAATAATTCTAGGATCTCCTTTACTTTTTTGACCTCTCTCAGTGAAACCTTACAGAATATCATGATATCGTCTATGAACTGTTGGTGTGTGACAGGGATGTTATTTCCCCATAGACGCAACCCTTTAATTTTCCTCTCGCTCAGCTCTTTTTTGATGTACCTTCCCAATCCTTCAGCCTCTATTATAAACAAGAATGGAGACAAGGGGTCTCCTTGGCGCAGTCCTCTTGAAGCATTAAAGGTTGCTGATGGAGTAAAATTCAGGAGGATGGAAAAGTTAGGCGTGGAGATCATGCTAAGAATCCATTTCACCCACCTGTTGCAAAACCCATAGGCCTGTAGAATTGATTCTAAATATTTCCAGTTTAGACGATCATAGGCTTTTGACAAATCCAGTTTGATCATCATGCTTAGTTCCTTTTTTTGTTTTAAGGTATGTATTACTTCTTGGGAGACCACCAGACCATCTAAGATTTGCCTCCCTTCCACGAACCCTAT
>APFE031556658.1:51689-91118 GCA_000404065.3 Pinus taeda
ACCTTTTTCCTTATTTATTTGGCTTCTTGTCCTTACCCTTGAGACTGCTTCAGATCTGCTTGTTTCGGGTACAACTTTCTTACTCCAAGTTTTTTCCTTTGATGATTTCTGAGGTTGTTCTTGAATGATTAGTGGCTTCACTGGTTTTTGTAGCTGTGGCTTGGTTTTCTTTTTAGCTCTTACTTCCTTTTGAAGCTCAGCTATGGTGAACTCTCTAGCTGGTTGTGGAGTAAGACCAGTCTTGCTTTGGAATCCAGCCATGAAAATAAACGAATTCCAGTCTCTGCCTATCTTTTGGAGGCCATCTAAAACTAGCAACTTAATCAAACCATGATGAAATAAAGAGGTTTCACAATCCTCTTTCCTCAGCTGCACTTTATCACACATCTTACTCAAACTACGAAATAAATAAAACGGAATGTCTATGGAGACTTTCCCGGTGAAATGCAAGAGCAGTTTAAAATGGTAAGAATAAACCTTATTGTACCTTCCTTCACAGGTCAAATATTTCTGTATGCAGGTGAGAAGAAGAGCATAATGTTCCTTGACATAATTCCTGGGCACTGCTTTTGTTAAGTCTTCATTTACATATGCCTCTTTTAAAAACTCCTTACAAGGATTCATATCAAATTTAAAATTTTTGAACCATTCTTCCCATCCTCTTGGGATCTCTGTTACAGCAGCTATTACTTCTGGAGAAACCTGTACTTCTAACATGGCTATCTTTGAATTCAAACCAGTGAAATTTAGCGCAAATTCCTTAGTTACCTGTGCATGTCCTCCTTGTAGCTTTTTGCAAAAGTTCCAGCACCCGGCATCTTTGAACGCTTTCTTCACGCCTTCATCCCTCAACGCTATGTCCAGGCCTTTAGGTTCATTCCTCTGACATTTACTGGATCTATGCTCTTTTCTCTCCATTTTTCCTTTGAGATCTTCACAACCAAATTCTAATAGCTCCGGTCGAGATGGTGATTCAGCTCCTCTTTTTTTTATTCAGCCTCGCTTGTAATCAGGCTCGCTTGAAATCAGCCTCACTTGAAATTCAAATTGAAACACGACTAGTCACTCATGCAGCACTTATGACCATCTTTAAGGTCTATGCACGGTAAAATCTCTTGGGAATGATATTTCTGTGCATATCAACAGTCTATTGGTGGAGTAGTGGCAAATGAACGTTCAGACATGATACAAGAGGTACACAAACTGACATGAGTAGACACAAATGATGACTCACCTATGGACTTGACATTTCGGGAAAGATTCACTGCGAAATGCACGAATCCATGATTTCGCAGCGCTGTTAGTTATAATTTTTAATGATGCGCTGCGAAACTGCCTAATCATGACGCGCTGCAAAACTGCTAGACCATGATTGCGCTGCGAAATGGGCAAATGAGATTACGCTGCGAAATCACTAAAAGACACGGTGATTCAGATAAGACAAGACATGACTATGGAATAATGATGGGTGGAGGAGAACGAATAGGAGTGGAGTATGATTTAAGTTAAAAACCTTTAAAACTCCAAATTCTAAGTGAGAAAAATAAAATGAAATCAACTTTAACACAGACCTTTGTCATCAAACTAGGACAGGAAATTATATGCATCAAACTTTTAGTTCTAAGTGATAACAGAGAGGATTGGTTTTAGTCTTTTGACCATTAAGGTAGCTATAATCTTATAGATCACGTTACAAAGAGAAATCGGCCTGAAGCCCTCTGCTGATTCTGAGTGAGCTGTCTTAGGGATGAGTGTTAACAGAGTAGAGTTTAGTCCAGGACATACCTTTTGATGTCTGTGATCTTCCTACACCACCTCCAGGATTTCTTCTCCTATGAACTACCAACAATCTTGATAGAATTCCGTTGTATATCCATCTGGACCTGGGGCTTTGTTTCTTTTCAGGCCCTTCACTATTTCCTCCACTTTCTCTAGGGTTACTGCCCTCATCAAGGCCAGATTTTGGTCCCTAGTTACTAGCTTTGGAATTTCACTGCTTATCCTGCCTATGGCCTCTATTCTGCTCCTTTGGGGTTCAATGAGAATACCTTTAAAGTGGCCCACCAACTCTTGTTCTATCTCCTCATGCTAGGTTATGCGTTGACCTTCCGAGTTTTTAATTAAGAAGATCCTATTTCTCTGTATGTGCTGGATCATGGCCTTATGAAAGAACTTCGTGTTTCTTTCTCCTTCTCTGAGCCACTGTACTCGGGACTTTTGTTTCCATAAGATCTCTTCCTGCTTTCTTCACTCCTCTAGTTGGCCTCTAACGATTCCTTCTTCTCTACTTCTCTCTTCAGTTCTGCCCTCCAGTATATTCTCCTGTTGCAGCTTGCTCATTCTTTGTTCTAAGTATTGCTGCTCTTTGAAAATATCCCCGAATTCCTCTTTATTCCATTTTTTTATTTTCCCCCTAAGTTCTTTCAATTTTAGTTGGAATGTTTGCATTTTACTTCTCCCACTTTTTCTACTCGTATTCGACCATTCTTCTACTTTAGGTAAAAACTGCTATATCCTGAGCCAAAAGGATTCAAACCTGAATGGTCTTCTTTTGGGGCTCTGCTTGAGATCGATTTCTAACTTTATTGGCCAATGGTCTGAGTCTACTACTGGTAGAATCATGGCCTCTATGTACACATCTTTCATCATGATTTGTTCAGAGACAAGGAATTTGTCCAATCTTGAGGCTATTTGTTGTGTTCCTCCTCTACGATTATTCCATGTATGGGTACCATTTATTGTTTGAATATCCACCATTCTTTTTTCTGAAATCATATCTCTGAACGCTTCCATTTCTGAATCTACCCTTCTCAATCCCCCCCTCTTTTCTTCTATGGTTGTTATCATATTAAAGTCTCCACCTATAATCCACGGGTTCTCTGGAATAAGTCCTCGTATTGCTTTTAGGTTTTGAAGGAATCCTTTACGTTCTGTTGGGGAGTGTGGTCCATAAACTCCTTATAGGGCTACCCATTAAGCAGAACCTATCACCTTAAAAGTGCCTGAGAGGATTCGAGGGAGTCTTATCCAATTTTCAAATTGTATTTCCTCCGCGTTCCATAGGATTGCCCGTCCTCCTGCACTGCCAGTCGCGTCCTACCCCATTATCTCATACCTAGTATTGCTCTTGCTCATTATTTCTTCCAATTTTTGCATACTAATCTTTGTTTCTTGGACTATCATTATACTTGGTTTGTCTCTTTTTAATATGTCTCTCAAATATCTCTGTTTACCTCTGCTATTAAGGCCTCTTATGTTCCAACTTGTAATAATCCTTTTAATAGTTTTCGGGGTAGTTGAAATACCTTAGATAGAGGTATGACTCTTCCTGAGTTCACCGGCATCTCTCCTACCTCTTGGATTGTCTCGCTCATCAAGCGCCTACCCCTTTTTCTTCCTCCTTTGCCAACGTTGCTCATTCCCATGTTCTGATTTCCCTACGTTTCTCTCTGTTCCATTTTATTTGCTACTGTTACCCCTACCTTTTCCTTGTATTTTTGAAATGCTTCTTTATATATTTGCTTCTGCTCTTCCGGAATGAATCTTTCATCTAATAGCCTCCATTCTTGCAACAGTGTCCTTATTATTCATTCCTCTTCTCCTCCTTTATCTTTTTGTGGGTCTATCTCCATTTGTGTTTGTTCATTCGTCTACTCCCCTTTTTCTTCTGCCTCCTCATGTTCTGTATCCTTTTGTCCTGAAGCCTGTTTTCCTGAATCTTTTAAATTTTCCATTGTCTCTTCATCACTATCTTCTTTTTCCATCTCAACCTCTTCTTCCTGGAGGGCTTTGAATTTTTTCTGCGTTTCTAGGGGTATATTCTCCTTTGTTTTTTGACTTTGGGGTTTACTTCTCCCTGCTTTCCTTTTGTTCTGTACTTCTTTAAAACCCTCTTCCTCCCGTCCTGGTCCCTCTGCTATTGCCCTCCCTTCTTCCCTCTTATCCTTTGTTTCCTCTGTTATGTTTAATGGGAATTGTCTGAATAGATGACCGTATTCATGAAATCGTCTACACCGAAATGATATGTGCTTATAATCCACTGGTTGTTGTCAAATCTCATCATGATATTCCAATTCAATGAAATCTGGGAGAGGTTCAGTTATATTCATATATGCACATATTCTAGCGTAGGACGTGTATCTCCCTCTTTTTGTAGATTCAGCTACTTTCATGAATGACCCTATAGCATTCCCTATCCCTTCTAAAATCTCTGGATCCCAAAACTCCATTGGGAGCCCGAAGAGTCTTATCCAGACCGAGGTCGCTAGCATTTTCTCTTTGTCTGGATTGTAGCAGTCTTCCCAGTGCTGAATAAATAGGCCTGCATTGTTCATAAAGTAGGGGCCTCCCTCAAAAATCCTTTCTTTGTCTTCTAATTTAGAGAATATTACTGTAAAAAAACCCTTCGCACCCAGTTTCAATTCCACATGCCCCTTAGGTTTCCATCTCTATTATATCCATTTGGATAAATCTTTCTGTGATGACCAGAACCCTACAAATTTACATATTAAGGCATAATCTTTCATATAACTCCTATACTCTTCAAGTTTGTTGCTTGGTATTACGAACCTGGGTTTCTTCGATGCCCTAGGAAGGCATTTTCCCCTCAGACCCGTCTGCTGGTTTGTCCCGTTTGATGGGTTCTCGCCGTTATTTGTCGTCGTCCCCTTCCGCGTTCATTCCTTGTTTGCCTCCCCCGTTGCCATGCTCTTGTAGGAGGGGATCTCTCCCCTCCCCGCGTTTGCTTCCATTAATCCCTGCCACACTTGTTTCTTCCTGTTTCCACTCCTTTGCTACGATATGCAAATCTCTGATTTAAACTTCAGCTGGTGAAACCGAGCTCCCTGTGTTCCTTCTCTGCTCCAAAGATGTATGCAGGAAATTCTGATCAGACCTTCTCTTCCTCTGAAACCCTCATTCCACAGACCTCCAATTGCTCCTCTCCCATCATTGATGGAGAAACTGTTAAAAAAGGATGCTACGTTTTATTGGAATGAAGAATGTCGGAGGAGCTTGGATGTACTAAAAGAGAAAATGGTCATCGCACCGATCCTAGTCTTTCCGGATTGGAAGAAGGAATTTCATGTTCATGTGGACGCATCATGTATTACGTTGGGAACAGTACTGGCACAAGCCGATGAGGGAGAATTGGATCTTCCTATAGCATTCGCAAGTAAGAAGCTATCCAAAGCCGAGAATAATTATTCAACGACAGAGCATGAAGGTCTGGCTATGGTATACGTGCTCTAGAAGTTCAGGCACTATTTGCTAGGCAGACACTTTAAGATGTATACAGACCACTATGCATTGAAGTACTTGGTGAAAAAGCCTGTGTTAGGGGGGAGAAATATGCAGATGGTTGTTGCTATTTCAAGAATATGATTTTGAAGTTATTATGAAACTAGGATGATTGAACGCTGGACCAGATCATCTGTCATGCATTGAAATAGGACATGAGCCTACTAATTTGGAGGAAGGACTACCTAGCACGCATATCTTTGTAGTGTGCATTGCGGACAGTCACTTTGAAGATTTTATACACTTCCTGGTGATGGGAGCGACTCTAGAAGGATGTACTAGCCAACAGAAGAAGGAATTGGTGGTGCACACAACAAAATTTTTAGTCATTGAAGGGAACTTTTATAAAATGGGATCAGATGAAATACTGTGATGTTATGTGCCAGAATTTGAACGAAATAGTATCCCCGCTGAGGCTCATGGAGGAGCTGCGGAGGACATTATGTGGGAAAAGAAACAACGCAGAAGATTATACATGCTGGGTTGTGGTGGCCAACAGTACATAAGGATTCAAAAGCGTATTGTAGGGCATGCAATGCATGCCAAAGGAATGGTAGGCCATTGTGGAGGGATGAGCTACCTCTGAATCCGATAATGTCATTACAACCATTCAAGAAGTGGGAGAATGACTTTGTGGGACCAATTCAACCTCTAGAAAAGAAGACGGGTGCATAGTACATCATCACTGCAAATGAGAATTTAACCAGATGGGCGGAGGCACAACCTGTGAATGACTGTACAAGCGCAATAGCAACAAAATTCATCTTTGAGTATGTGTTGACGAGGTTTGATTGTCTGAGAATTGTGATGAGCGATCACGATACACATTTTCTTAATGAAACAATTAGCACATTGATAGAGGAATTTCAAGTTTACCATCAGAAGAGTATGCCATATCACCCGCAAACTCATGTGAAGCTAGAAGCGTTTAATAAGATATTGGAGAACGTGTTGATGAAGGTTTGCAATGAACAAATAAATGACTAGGATATGTACGTACCTGTGGTGCTATGGGCTTATAAAATAACTTGTAAGAAGCTGACTGGAAAAATGCCTTTTAGGCTGGTTTATGGCGTCGAAGCTGTGATGCCAATGGAATAAATTGTACCTAGTCTACGCATAGTGGCATTCACAAGAATGACGAATCGCGGAGCCCTGGAGGAGATGCTCACATATCTGGAAGAAGATAGGTTTTTGGTTGGTTTCGATCAGCAAGTTCAAAAGGCACGTAAAAGCATGGCTCAATCGGCACATCAAACTGCGCACCTTCAAGGTAAACAATTTAGTTTTATTATATGACAAAAATTTTGATAAATTCCTAGGAAAATTTAGGATGCATTGGCTAGGGCCCTATGTCATCAAAGAGATTACCGATGGTGGAGTAGTTCAGCTGGTGAAGTTGAATGGAGAGCTATTTCCAGGGAAGGTAAAGGGCAGCCAATTAAAGGCATACACCGGGGATCCATCCAAATGACTATATGGTGGAAGCACAATCTTAGTGCTCTAGGAAGCTAAAAGGAGGCACGAGACTATAAACTACATTGCCTGGGTTGTAGAGCTGCACGATTGGGGAACTGTGCAGAATGGAGGGTTGTCATAGTGTCTACAGAAGTGTGAGGGGAGTTGCACTATTGAAGGAGAGACTGCGCAAGGTAGCCGAAAAGTGACTATTATGGTCACTATTCATGATTTGACAGTGAGAAAATGGCTAAAATGAGTGAAGGGCCATCATTTAAGTCAGAATTTAAGAGAAAGATCTTTGAAAATATTCTACCAATATAGCATTTATGAACATATTTTGGGGGGAATGGTCGGGTTCAAATTTAAATATTGCCTATAAATTACAGATGGCTGCCCAACGGAAAACACTTGGCATTTTGAGAATTGAGGTGTTGAGCTATCAGGTGTGCATAAACCTTGACTATTTCGAGGCTTTAGAGCGAGTTCAGTGTTTGAGAAATTTCCAAAGGAAATTCATGAGCTCTTAACTGGCATCATGTCAGCACCTGTGGAGACCGCAAGTGTTGGAGAAGTGATGGTAGCTAAGGGAGCTGCCCCGAAGGTAGCGAGTTTAGAGGTCCCTACAGAAGTCCCCAAATTGCCGAGGTTGCCCAAGCTAAGGCCTACACCAACCAGAGAGGGTCAAAAACCAAAGAAGGATAAGTAGAAAGAGGCACAGCCAGTGTGCGTGTTGCCTAGAAGACATCCGCATTAAGAAAAGCCCATTGTGCAGGAGAAGGGCAAGGTAGTAGACCTAGAACCTGACGAGGACATAGAAGAAATGAAGATGGGCATGGAAGAAGTTGATATTGGAGCAGAAGAAATTGACGTTGAGGGGGCAGGCCCTATCTCCAAGCGGCCCGAATATGTCCCTCTATGTCGAGGCAAGGTGAAGGTCCTAAAGGACCTCAATGAGAGAAAAATCACACTTAACACACCGTTGCTACCAAACAAGATCACATTTGAAGGCCCACACCTAGCGTGCATCCCCCATTTAATGCTGGAGGATTGGGTTTTGGTAGATACAGAGTGCTTCCCCACTTGGCAACCAATACATTCATGCACCGTGTCTTCTATAAAGACTAGTGTGACCATGCTGGAGCTGAGACAAAGGGGTGGCCAAAGCAGGATTATTGAACTTGCTATGGATACCGTATTACAACCACGTGCCCATAAATTTTATAGTGATAAAATAGTTGTTATGCTTGGTGCACGATTGGTGCCTCTGGTTAGGAGAACTAATATCGATCACTAACATGCTGAACCACAGGATCAATTTGCTCCCACTTTCAGGCTTGAATCTGGCTATGGAATTTGGCGGAAAGACAGGTGAGCACGACCTCGTCGAATGAATGAAGGACAAGTTCAAGATTATCAAGAAGCCACGGGGCTACTCCATTTCCAACATAATTGACCCCACAATTAAAGTTTCCACCCAGATCTTGGCAGGGGAAATAATGAGGAAGTGTCATGCTGATGAAGTGTTGGCACCGGTTGTGTCATTAGCGACCCAGTGCACGGAGGGCATACAATTTAACTGGGAGTGCTACCTCTGTAGTGAGTTCCTCACGATCTGCAAAGAAGAACAAGGCCAAATCAAGACCTTCCATTATGCATGGCTGCTACTATCAATTGTACTGGTTGCATGGGATTTACTGGAGGACAGTCAGTTTCCTCCAATTGCAGCAAATCTTCCAGAAGAAGCGAAGTTCACTTCGCTTTGGGCCAGAAAGGGTCCCCGAAGGGTCAAGGATAGTAAGATACTTTTGGTCCTCGTGGAATCAAGCATTCGTGCTGCAATCAACCCCAAGATGTGGCTCTCACCATTTTTCTTTGATCAGTTGTCCGAATATGGGGAGTTCAAGGCAAACTTCCACTACGTTTCCATCAGAGCGTGAAAGGACCCCCAGAAAATGGTATGATATTACATACCTAGCGACAGATGATGAAATCATCGCGGCCATTGAGAATTGGTGAGCAAAGTGGCGTATGGCCTCAAACTTGTCAACTGGGTCTAGTAAGTCTGCATCGAAGCGGAAGAAGGAAGAGGCTAGGATAAAGATGGAGGAGTTGGCCAAAAGGAGGAAGAAGGAGGTTGAGGAGAAAGCCAAAGTAGAGTGCACTGCCAAGAATCAGACAAAAAGGGAGGAAGGGGAGGAAGGAGAGGAAGATCTGCCTCTGAAAGAATTTAAAGGTCTCCTTCGCCACAGACAGAGGAGGAAGAGAAGAAATCAGAACAGGGGGGAGAAGACTCATAGACTACTCCATTCCGGGTTAAGCGCACAAGGGAGTAGGAGAAAGTAGGGCTGCAGGAGAAGTCCAAGGCTAGAAAATAATCCCTTGACCTAATCACCTTGACAAGGGGTGATTTGAGTGACATCAGTGATATAGTGAGGGACGCGACTGTGTAAATGCTGCAACAATTCGAGCAACAGTAGAAACAGGCCTTGGTTGCCATTCAAACGGGTCTACGTGAGCTACAAATCCAAGCTACTTAGGTGTAGACCAGTGTAGGGAGTGGTAGCGCGGCGTCGAGCAGTTTGGCACTTGGAATCTCAGATGTTGCAGAGATGGTCCACTCAATGGATCCCCGGCCCATCGTGCTGCCTGATGGAGCATTGACCACAAAAATAGATGCTGATAGGGCCACTATTAGTGCTCTCAAGAAAGTCAGGTTAAACTTGGTCATGCTTCCAAGTGAAGCCCTTCACACCCTGCATGGCAGTGTGATCGTGAAACTTTGGGCTCAAGAACAACACACATTGAATTTTATCAGTGAGCAGAAGGTGAAAATTTCCCAGATGTTTGTAGAAAAGACGTCTGCAATTGATCTTCTTAAGAATATCACAGAGAAGAATGAGCACACAACAGCTGTGGTGACTGAGGCATGTTGGACAATTCCAAAGCTGAACATCCCAGAAGTTGCACCAGTCAACGCAAGAATCTAGAAGGTCCTTGCAGGTGTGCATGATGCATAGACATAGCTGGCTAAGGTTTAATTTGAATTGAACCTTAAGATCACAGAACTTGAGTTGAGGGCCCAACCTTCGAATCCACTAGAAGTCAGAGAGCAGCACGAGGCCGCCATCAAAGATGATGTTGCAGTTGTTGATACTATAGTGAAATATTGCACTACACTCTTCAAATAGGCATTAGAAGTAGCTACCAGTCTACAGGAAGATCCCAACCTATAGAGGCTAGAAACTGAGGCATGTGAACTGCAACAGAGGTATGACAAGGTCAAAGCGATGGCACACACCATTAATCACGCAGAGGTTGGCGAAGCTACAGGAAGTAAAGGCACTCAAGGAACAGGTGGACACAACACAACACAAGGAAGCAGTATTAAAGGCTAGGCTAGGGACTTGTCTAGACGAAGCATATGTGCTCATGGCCACCATTCAAGGCAAACTGGCTAGTCTGTAGGAAACACAACAAAAAATATAGACGGACAACGCAGGAACTACGACGGAGCAGCTAGTAGAGCAGGTGAAGCAAGCGACAACACAATGTACCTTCGAGGTTGCAGTACTCCAAGTAGAGCTGGGAGGTCTTTGCAATAAGATCTCCACACCGTCCAAGTGACTCAGGGTGAGTTATCATATTTGTGTTGGGGGCTTGTTGGGGACAGGGCCCCTAGGGTCAATTTTGGGGTTAAAAGCCCAAGTTTTGGGGCTAAAGGCCCAAGTTTTGTATAAAGAATGTAAAGTCTCCACATTTTGTGGTCACAGAGGGCAAAGATGTAAAGAGTCAAAAAGGATTTCCGCTTAGTTTATCTAACTTGTCTCGGCTTTAAGAGATCCACCCATGGTCTGCGGACCATGGGATTATATAAAAAGGAAGTATTAGAAGAGTCTAAGTTCAGTTTGGTTGAGTCTGGTTATGTTTTATGCATTGAGTCTATAAGATCTAAGAGTGAAGAGTCTTAGCATAGGAAATAGGCTCTACTGCTGTGTGCGCAAAGGCCTAGGGTAGAAGTTCGCAGCTGAGTGCACAGACCCCTGTAGTTGTGTGCACGGGGAAGGTAGAGTCTATACTGAAGATCTGAAACATCAATAAATAGAATTATTCTAGAGATACGTGTGTATGAGCAATTTTACTTCTGTTAGGAATGTATACGGTCATGTTATGTTGAATACTAGGTTTATGATTTAATGTTGTATTAATGCGCGAATCTATGTTTTTTACTTTGTCATATGAATGCAAGTAAGAATATCTGTTTATGAAAATATAATCATAATGCATGTTGAAGTTATCCAATACTTAAGCTAATCTGGGTAGACACAAAATTAAGGGTACTTACAAAGGCGATTAAGTGTCTGAATTGCCTATTCTGGGTACACGAAGGATGATCGCAAACCTTCACGAAGGTCTCGAAGCTGAATAAGAGAAGTATATCAATAAGCCCTAAAGGGCTTATAGGTCTACGAGAAGGAAGGGTTAGGGTATAAAATGGCATCACAACTATCTCAGGGTGCAGAATCTTGGTTCTTACATCCCCCCATACTACTTCGGGTGAGACTTCAATCAGCGCTCCGTGGATTGATGCTGAAAGGGCCAGTAGTGTAGGGATTTGCTTGGCTAATTAACGTTGAACCTAGGTCAAGACCCATCAAGCCAACATTGGGCTCTCTAAGAGTCCTGATGAAGTCAATAAGTGCCAAAATGATGATTTTGACTTCCAAAAGTAATGGAAAAGGGGTTGGACTCTTCTTCTCCAAATAATAAACTAGTGGTGCTCCTAATGGCTGTGAGGGCAGACAAGTGACCTCATGGGTCTCCAAGTAAGTCAAAGGTGCCCATAAACCATCTAAAAGGGCTCAAATGATGGTGTAAGTGATGCAACATCATCATATAAGTCATGGGTCATATGCCAAGTGAATGGTACAACTGTGGGGCAAGGCAGGCAAAGGTGAACCAGGTGCATCTTCTTTATATAATAGGTTAATATCGATAAATCTATGAACATATTTGGGGATCAATGGAGTGTTTTCTACTGTTGCGAAGGCCCGTAGATCTATACACACACCCTACATGTGCCAATATATCCCTCTGGAAGGTTAGGACCCCGTATATGGAGACCAAGCGCAAAATGGAGACCATATGCAACCTTGCATAAGATCAAATGTGTCCCCTAGCCTTCTAGTACAACAAGTCATTTAAGGAAATTGAATTAAAGAGCTTACAAACCATGGACAATAGGTGGAAAATTCATAATGGCATGCCCTTCCATAGTGGTCTTTGGCATGTGCTAATGTCTCCAAGCTCCAAATGGGGTTAACCGAGTATCCCATTAGGTGGTTTCTACTTCTAAAGGGCATAATATGTCCAAGGTACACCCTTTAAAAGGTGTCGGCATGTGATGAAGATATGAATGGAGTAGCGAAGGAAAAGGGGTAGTATTAGGGTATAAGGGTAGCTATGAAAAGGGAAGACCACACTTGAGTATATAATATATAGAAGGGAGAAATCATGGTATATGAGGTGCCTCGCCCTTGATTTTTCCACCCTTTTTTATATGCCTTTTTCCTTTTTATAATTTTTTTTTTAATTAACTACTCAAGGCTCAAGGGGTAAGAGCATGATATGTGAGATATAACAGTGGATACCCCCTTTTAAGGTAGGGCAGTTCATTTCCCACTAGGGGTTGGGACAATCATGGGTTCCTATATGATGAAGGAAACTCATAAAGCCTGTAGGAACGAGGGTGATGGCCATGATTATGGGATAAAACTCATGTAATGGATTTTTCCCCACATGCTAAATGTGTTTGTCCTAACCATATTTTGCATCATGTGGTACATTTTCCTATTGAATATGTTCAATTATGTTTTTTTTTCTTTTCAGTTGCATCAACCTATGGGGCATCAATGCAGGCCCGATCCAAGGTGCAAAAAAGGGGAAGGGGAGAGCTAGACCTATGTGGACCTAGGTGGGAGAAATGATGAATGGGGTTATAATGAATGGAAATGGGGGAATATATGTCGATGAGGGAGCAGGACTACATAACCAAAATGAGGGTTTCCCATGAAATACCATCCCTAAATCCAAATGGCCAATAGAAGATATCCCTCGGGACTAGAATCCAAGGTTAATATCCAAAAGGGGTCTATTGGAGAAGAGAAAAAACCTAGTCCATTCTTTCCACTAAATCCCCCCATTAATTCATGCCCAAAAGTGTCCATGATAAACAAACTACAACACTCAATTACCAAATGACAAGGCATACCTTTAGGTTTGGGAGGCCCACCTTCAAACACATGATCATGACAGATGGTGAGGGACCACATGAGTGGCTTAGGTGGTGGATAAGTGGCACAACAAGCTAGTTGGTGACGCAAGGGGTTGTTGGCTACCAGTTGATGACCATCTTGGAGAAAACTTTTTCATAGGGATATCACCCACAAAATGGTGGGTAATAAGGAGAATATTTTTTAATTTTGAATTTGGGTCATCACAACGATTCTCCAACTTACTACTAGAAAAAAATGTTGGCACTATAATAAGATTTGTTAATACATTAAAAGCTAATATAAATACAATATATTCAGAAGTAATCAAATGCGGTTCTGGTGGACCATATCCTAAGCTTCAAAAATACCCTAACAGTGTGAGTGATGCTTCTCACGAGCCCTTATGGTAACACTTTAATAGTGCTCAACATATCTTATTCATTGGATTATGTCATGAATTTGCAACAAACAAGCTTCATGGTGATTGCAATCAACCTAGGAATAATAGATCGTGCCATGAATTTATTACTTTTCTAACAATTCATAATAAGTTATTTTATTTTTCATGTTACAACTAGAACTCTAAACTTACTTAGAAGTCTAGAATTTGAATTATAAAATAAAAAATGTGCTAAACATGCTATGCCCAATGTTGACACCTAATCTTTGGGATTAGGTAAATCTATGTAAATATTGTAAATAGAAAAATAAAGGGAATTGGAAGACAAAGAGACATTGGGAGATGAAACTCAATAGTGTCCATCTCCATGTATATATCCATGTTTTATCTTAATGAAAACATCAATCAGATTCGTGGATTTTCTCCTAGACTGACATGGTACCAGAGCCAACTCCCAAATTAATTTGCTTTGTTGTAACTCTTGTCAGTTTCTACCATATTTTGTCCCTCAGTTCCCTATATTGTAGGTCTATTGAATGCTCTTTCTACTTAATATTGAATGATTTGTATTCTCCCTAAAGTAATCTCCATGTCCTTTTGTTTTGTACGACGGATGTTGGTTGTGCATTGAACGCTTCTCTATATTTGATAAAGGAGTGTGAATTCTTTTAAACTGGTATGAAATCTATGTGTCGAAATTCTTGAAGACTATGGCATGAATGGTTGTGATGAATGGTCAAGATGCATGATGTTGTTCATTAATGGACGATGTGAATGGTTTGTGTTGTTAAATTCCATGCATTAGCCATTTTTGAAAGTTGTGGTATACGTCAAATGATTTTTAAGGACCGAGTTGAATATTTCTTGAAAGTAGTGTGTGCTAAATTACATGGTATGCATTGAATGACATGGTATGTGATGCATTTCATGAATTTTTTTTATGGTATGCCCTCTGTGTTGGATATTTCTTGTGCGTTGAATATTTAAATGGCAGCATGTGTAGCATGAAAGGTGGTAAGTGATATATGGATGCATTTTCAACTTTTTGAAGACCGTGTATAGTTCATACATACGTTGAAGTTTTGGATGGTCGATGGAATGGTGTGGTGAATGCATTGAGTTTGTTTTTTTTCAAATCCATGTATATATCTAGTGGCACATAAAATTATAATAAGGGTTGAATCGTTGGTTTTTTTAAAAGGACATGATGGGTCAACGGTGCTCCCATAGTGATTCCATGGGTGGTATAACAATAATAAAACATTGTGGTGTGTTCCTTTTAAAAGAAATCATAAAGCATATGGTATATAATACATATGGATAGTGTATGAATGACACTTAGTGTGTACTTTGAGTGATGATATATTATGCATAAGATATGTAAATATTTGGTACAGTGGAAAGTGGAGTTTTGACATCCATATAATTAAATTAATATTTTACTCATAGAAAACATCAAGGTTGG
The DNA here is from genome assembly GCA_000404065.3 of Pinus taeda. Lineage (NCBI taxonomy): Eukaryota > Viridiplantae > Streptophyta > Pinopsida > Pinales > Pinaceae > Pinus > Pinus taeda. Next base: position 66,586 of record APFE031556658.1, read on the forward strand.
TTGTGATTTTGATTTTGAATCGAAAGAAGATAATATTTTCTATGATGCATTCACTCATATTCATAGTGGGAGTAGTTTTCAAAAGAAAATAGAACTACCATAAGTGGTTCAGGAAAATAAAACACGCTTTATTTTTAATGAGTTGTGGGAAGGAATTTGTGAAGGTGAATGAGATAATGCACCTGAGAATCCCACTTTTGATAAGGTTCTTATTGTTTGGGAAAACAAGAACAAGGCTGATTCCTTTATTGTAACATTTGGAAATGAAGAGGTGAGTCGACATATTTCGCCATTTTCAAAATCCTTTGAATTTGATTCGGAATGGATCATTATATTGTTTGTTATCCATTTTGATGCATTTGGAGTGGAAAAAGTAAAGGAATCAGCTCACGAGACTGTTTTTATTGGTGGGACCCAGTTTGGCAAAACAAGGTCTGAAACCTTCTAGGAGCATTTTGAGGCATCAAACGAAGTTTCTTGAGGGTAAAAAATTGTTGCTTTAGTGCAACACTATTTCATTCTATTCTACTCACAAATATATTTACAACGACACATGAAGCACATTAATCAGAGTCTGTATGAAAAAGTTATGCCACTCAGAAGTTGACCTTCCTGTTTTCACACAAATAGTTTGGGAGGATGCTTTGTCAACCCTCATTATTCATGGAAAATGGGCTATCCACATGTTTTTCATGTAAAGACTCTAGAATGGCTTATATTGTAACTCTAGTTAAAATTTGGTGTTGTCAAACTTAACCACTAGTAGGCTATCAGGTTGTGTTATAACTGGGCCACTAGGAGGAAGAGACATTCCATTAGTTCGAGAGCATTTTGTTCCCTATCTTAGAAAATATAGCTAGGAGAGATATGAGGTAGATCACATAGAGATGATTTGTGCACTGTAGCATCCCACAAACCATAAACATTACTTCTTTGTACCTAGAGCCATATTTCTAGACAGAGAAAGAGAGAAGTGACCTCACCTTCCAGTTGCGTTTTTATCTCGAATGGGTTTCCTAAAGAGAATATATTGTGTCTTATGTGTGCATGTGTGAGCTTATTTTGTCGTTCTCTATTTTTTTTCATAATTTCCATTTGCGTGCATGCACTAATTACAGTTAAATATATAGATCTTAAAGTTTAATAAAATTGTAATAGTGTAGAATATCATATATTTTTAATATAACATTATCAAATATGTTGTGATGAACTGTCCAGTGGAATATCCATGGCAGTTTATGGATTAGAAGCCTTAAAGAAGTTAAATGAATTGTATGACTCAGAGTCTGAACTTGAAGTAGTTCAATTGATGATTAAGTTGTTCAATCTTGATTTGAAAAATGATGACCCTATTTCCTTAGCATCATAAGTAAGATCAATTATGCATGACATAAGAGCCACTAGTGTTGAAATATATATTCCTCTCATAGATTATTTCAAGGCACTATATCCCACCTATTCACATTATCTTGATTCATAGAAAGCATGTGGTAACCTTAAGGAGATTAATTTTGACTCCCTTGAAAATAAGTTTGTTGAAAGAGATAAGGATTTTGGGAAGAAGACAACTCAGTCTTCTGAAGAAGTTGTGTGCCTTGCACAAAAATAGAAGAATCATACACAAGATTCTTCTAAAGGAAGAGGTGGCCTAAGAGGAAGATGAAGGAATAATTTTAGAGACAAAGGGGGTAGAAATTTCCAACTAGAAAGTTCTAATATTCATTTCATACAATACAATAGAGATGGACATCATGCTTCCACATTGTCAGTCTAATTTATGGAGTTGAATTAGAGCATCTGTTTTAATATCAATCTCAGTTGGTAGACGTAGAAGCACACCAAGGTATATGGATCTTAGATTTAACTAGTGTAGGAAGTAGTTTTTTATATGAAAATAATGGAAATTCATACTACAAATATAAAATATTGGTTGTAAATAAAGCATAGAAATTCTGATTTATAAGCATAAACAAGTGAATAGTGATTTTATCTGAATCATAGTCAACAAGGAAGAGACTCTTGTCTTAGAGATCTCGTTTGTCCTTCCTTTTTATTTTTTTTCAATAAAACCAAATACACCATAAATCATAACACCATATTTAAGAAAACAATAGATTTGAGAAAGCAAGAAAGGATGAATGAATAGATAAAGATTCCAGTCTAATTCTTAGTTCACGAGGAAGAGGCACCAACTTGGAGATCTGGGTTGTCCTTCCTTATTCAAACTAGTCATTGAAAGGATATCAATTTCAAAATTTGAATGGTCGTGACGTGCTAATAAGTTTATACAGAAAATATTCATAAGAGATTATACAAAAAACTAAAATGCTAACTTGTTCACAGTTATGCACATTAATTCACAAAATAGTGTACTTCGCTTAGAATGGGGGCCCTCCACATTTTCTTGGTACACTTTAATAAAATTAGCTACAACAATTCACCATTCACATCCCAAAACAATGATGCAGAAGAAATAAAAATGAACTCTTCAATTGTATTCAGAAAGAGAGTAATCACAATGATAATAATCTGCATCCATCACTGCTTAGTAGATGTGCTTAAATAGGACAAGAATGTAACAAAATAAACTATAATGGATGTAACAACAAACAAGAGTCCTATTCTACCTAATAGGGCTGAACTCATCATTTTTTTGCACAAAATATGGGAAGATTCCACAAAATCACAAAATTGCCCCTTAATCAGGGGATTTTCTGAGTGTTTGGTCAAGTTTGACTAGCTTTGACCAAGCCTATTCTGACTCATTTGGAGTGTGCCAATAGGAGTTTGTCCATCCTTGGTTCTTGTACTTCTCGAATCTATCTTCAGTTTGTGCTGAGTTTTCTTGCACATACGACTTCAATGGAGCCATTACATGAAATATTGTTTTTGCCGAAAATAAATTTTAATGCTCAATTTTTACCAAAAATTCTAAAAATTAAAAAACATAATTATTTTACCTTAATGTGCAAAAAGAGGAAAAAATATGACAAATATGATCATGATATGGTGGTAAGGGATGGTAAAAAGGTGGAATATGTATGGTAAAAAAGGGTCAAAACTTAGGGCTAACGTCTCCCCCTTGCTGATTTGAAAACATGTCTTCATGCTTTTCTGGATCTCTTGGCCCTTCTTCCCCTACCTACTGATCTCTCTGCTGGTCTTCCTGACGATCTGCCTATTCAGGTGGATGCTTCAATCTGAGATGCCTGTAGAAGTATATCAATTCCTTCTTGATCCTTTTCTCATCTATTATAAATATCACTTCTTTTTTTTGTTTCTCATACTTGTATTGTCAATTCTTCTTTTCTTTACCCATCTGAATGCTTGTTTAGAAATAAGGAGGTTTTGAGTTTCCAATTTCTTTTCTTTGAAATGTTTCCCCTTATGATATTTCTCTCCTATTAATGGTAGATCTATAGAGTAAGAAATATATTATTTTGTGATGGATAATGACCTCTCCTATAGTGGTATTTTCATCATGATAATTTGATATAAATACCTCTATCACCTTGGCATTATAAGCATCAAATTTTCTGAGAAATTCAAGTAAACTTGCTTAGTAAAGTTTTTCTACAGTCTCTTTGGTCCATTTTTCAAATTGAAATCCTTTTAGTTCTATCCCGTGTTCCATTTCTGAATTTTGATGGCTCTTCTTTTCCTGTTTTTTCTCTTTGTACCACTATCAATACCCTTCACTAATCAATAATTTCATCCAAAAACCCTTTGTCTAAAATAATTCTCAAAGAATAACTTTTTATTGCAATATGTTTTCAATTTTCAGAGAATTTGATTGAGAAATTGGTTTTTCAAGAAAAGGAAATGATTTACGTAGCAGTACTTTGAGATTTCTAAAGAGAAACAATGAAAATTGTATGCCTTTGTTGTCTGGTGTATGCCTCTATTGCCTAGCATCATATTATTGCAATTGAGATCCTGGTATGGAGTGTTGAATCACTGCATTTGGTTGTATCTTTTCACCCCTATATACCCAAAAGAATAAACTCTTATTACTACACCTAACACTTTTGAAATGTGCTTCTAGCAATCTTCAATCCCTCTAAACATTCCTCTGGCATTCATGGGTTTTATCTACATATTACACATTGTCTGACTCACTGAAGCAATCATAAGGCTGCTACACTCTCAAACCTTACCGAGACTATTCTTCCCCTATAAGCCTTTAAAGTTCATGCCCACACACACACACACACACAGATATATATATATATATATATATATTGAAAGCGTAGTTTTAATTCTTTTCTTTTAAAAGCGGAACCACTTAAGCTATCGGGTCTCCACAATGCTATCGGACGTGGTTTATATTGCTTTTAGCTTTAAAAACCCTAATCAACACTTTTTATCACAATACATAGATATGTTGAAATACACGGTAAAACCCCGTTCCACACCTATATCTAGAATTCAAATTTTATAAGCCCGCTTTAATATATATCAGCGGGTCCGTCCTTTGGACTATCTTCTGCCTGTTGTGCATTTTGATCATCGATCTCTGATTGGTTGATCTCTGCCATCTGATTCCTCTACAATCTAATGGTCAGCCTTAATCCCGAACATTTAAACTGGCGCGCAGATTCTCCACCATCGATCTAGGCGTAGTAGATCCGACGGTCCACATTTATTTCGGGTGGAAAAGTTATACGGGGATTAATCGCCCAATTAAGTGGTTTCCCTACTCACCCACCTTGCCACATGTTGAATGTTGAATGGAATCACCCGACTTTCCTTCAATACCACTTACAAACCTTCCACCACCCAAAATACCATGCACTATTACAAAACCACTTTCATGATCCAACAGTCATGGTTGATTGCAATCTAACGGCTACGATTTAATCGCATGATCACAAATCTCAATGCCCACTTTCCTGGTTCTTTTCGTTGCGATGCGCCAATTCGATCATTCTTTCGAACCTGATATGAATATAAACCACCTTTTATAAAATTTCAAATCCGGATTTCGGATCCGGTCCAGTGTTTTGCGACGATTCTTAGTGTAAAATGGATTTTCACTTGCAAGACCAAAACTATGTAAAAAGGCTCGCCGACACACCACAAACAATGATATTTATACGAAAGCCCCGACTTCTATCAAACACACGATTAGGCGTTTAAACACAACAAAACTAAGGAATAATCACCCTCCTGAATGCAAAGAATTTGAAAGCATACAAGGGTTTCTACAGACCTGATAATCAATCATAAACACATCAATTCATTCATTCAATATAAAATGATCACAGAGTCTTGCCTTGGCCAATTACACAAATTAAAAGACCTCTATTTCAATTACAATCCACACACTATTCTGCTCTCATGAATCCATCCTCTTTGGCCTGATTCTTCAATTAGTGGCCTCGATTTCTAACCTTCCCAAAGGCTTACAATTCTCTCTCTCTCTCTCTCTCTCTCTTCTTTCTTTCAAAAAAGAAAGGAAATTACATATATGTTATATCTAACAGTTTCCTTCATAATTGAAGGGATAGACTACATATTTAGAAATCAAATTATCCTAATCTAAACAATTCTAACTACTTGGCTTGATCTCCACATAGGGAGGATCACTTGCCATTTTATTCCCAATTCTGTTTAGAATTAGGAAATAATTAACTACTTACATAATTTCAATTAACAAAATCAAACAACCAAGTCTTCCTCCAAACTTCCATTAACCACAACATGTGACCAAACCATCACATTACTGGCTAGGCCTAGATGCTCCTACATCAGACTCCCAATATTAAAAATAATCATGATCTCCTAATGATGTGCTTCTGATCTATGTCCTCCTGGATCCCATGCTTTTTTGGTAGTTTGTCCTTAGTCACTGTTGTTGTTTTTTGTTCTCCAGGTCTCCATACTTTACGTTGCAGTGCCCCATTAGCTATGCTCTTACTGTCTGTTGTTGTCTCATCCATGTATCTTACTACTTTTTGCTCATCATCACAATTTTTGTTAGGCTTCCACACTTTAATTTGTAGTCTACCATTTCCTTCACCTGTATCATTCTTTCCATCCAATCTTCCTTCCTTCTTTTGTCCTCTATTTAGTTTATTGGTATGTTGTGGTATGAGTTTCCACAACTCATCAATTTCTTTATCTACTTCACTTCTTAGATGATGAATATTATCCTCCTGCAACTGAATGTGTTCTTGCATAAGAACATCATAATCCCTGTGCCAATATTTTTCCATATACATTTCTGAAATGTACAAATGCCTTCTCCATTGATCCCCTGCAATAATTTTAGTTCCTTCTTTTCATTTCTCATTCATGGCTTCACTTCTTCTTACTTCAATTCTCAGTATACCTGCAACTCCACAAATTTCCTGAAAACTAAGAATTCTCCCTACTTGCTTAGGTACTTGGAATACCTCTTTGCCTAGTAACTTAATTTCTGCACCCTTAAGGACCGTGACATCATATTTGTCTGCTTCTGAAATGTCACCTTCAGCCTCTTCTTCATCAATAACTTTTTGTGGTACAATAGTAATCATGTTACTGTCATCTCTTGAACTCATTTCTAGTTCAACAGTTCCATATTGTAGATTCAACATCATTCCATCCTTTTGAGACATTCTGATCTCATCCTTCCTTACTTCGATCTGATCTTCAAAATCAACTCCTTGTTTCAAATTCACTTCACATTGCCTTGTTCCTGTACACATATTTCCACCAGAATCCATCAATTCATAAAATACAAATGCTTTACCCTGTTTCCTCATTATGCCAACATTTCTTGCATCTTCTTTCCCATATTTGTCATCCATGACAATTTCCTCATTCTCATTCAATTCTGGTTGTACAATCTATTCACTTATTCTTTGGTTTTCTTGCCTCTTCTCCAAAAGACTTGACTCATGCCACAAATCTACCATTTCATTTGGAAGCTCTCCCAAAAGCTCTACACAATCTTTACTAACTTCATTGTTTGCAACATTTGTCTTTAGTCCTTCTTTACTCTGGCTTTCTTCAAGGTCAATGATCTTCAATAACTTTAATATCTACCAAGTCTTCTATATCAATCTTCAGTAGTTGTTCTCCCTTGGCTTCAGTCCTCAATAGTTGTCCAATATCTGCATAATTCACTACAACTATGTTTAACGACTGCTCTTTCCTCTGCATCACAAGATTATGTGAATTTCCTTGTTCTTCTGGAAAATCATATCTTTGTTTTTCCTTTCCCTTATGACAACCTTAAAAAATTGCCTTACTTCAGTGCATCCTGCATTTACACACAAAATATTACTTTCAAAACTATGAGACACCAAGGTCTTCATAAGATTCTCCATTTGGTTTGTATTAGCATCATCAGTTTTCCTGAGAAAACTCTTTGTTCCAAATTCATTTGAATGGATCTCTTTCTTTCCAAACAGTCCTTTGATCTCAATAATTCCTTTGCCATCCTCATTTTGACTTATCCTTTGGATGTCATCTGACTGGAAATCTTCCTTCACTTGACTATAACTTTTCTCTTTATTCCTCATATGACTGTGAGTATTCATCTCTTCACCTGTTAATATAATAGTTTCCAATAACCACTTGTCTTTCCCCAAGTCTACATGACCGGAAAACATACAACAATCATAAATTTGAAAAACACAATACCTTCCATCCTCTTTTCATGCTTCAATCACCAATCTTCCATCATAGATTTTCTGGATTTTAACAGATCCTTCTTGTTGTGACTCCATTTCTTTGAGCCTCTCCTTCTCTAGCAAAATAATATGAATTTGTTCAAGTTCCCTGAAATCGTTCATCAGCTTGCCATTCCACCTCTATTGCAATAGCTTCCACTTGACCATTTTCTTCATTCTCCATCTGTATCTTCAATCTTCACTTGTCTTTCTTTGTACTGCCAGACTAATCTCTTGTTCTTCATTCTACTGCCAGTTGCTATACTCCTGCAATCTAATTCCTTCCTCAAATTCACTCTCATGTTGTTGATCACCTCTTTTAAATTGTTGGTTTCTTCCATCTTTATCTTGCTGGATTAATACTTCTATTTCCTTCATGTCTCTAAGGACATAACTTCCTTGTTCTTCTTGATATTTCATCTCACCTTCAAATAACCTCTACTCAATTTCTCTGATTTCAGCATCATATTTATTAATGTTGTCTTCCATGCTTGTAGTCACATCATTAGCTGAAGAATCTAAACATTTACTTAATTCTATAAATGTTAGAGACATTTCATCCATATCATTCATAGTAACCATTTCCTTTTCTTTATCAGGTTCTGAAAGCTTCATTGCTCCTTCAGGTTCCTTGAGCAATCTTTCCAAGAATTCTATTTCCATGTGAAATATCTCCAACAGTTCATCATAACTTCCATCGGCAGCTTCATCCTTTTCCTAGCAATCCTCCTGAATTATCATGTTTTCTGCATTATCATATTGCAAACTTCTTTCATCAATTTCATTAAACAATATCATTTGTTTAGCTTCTTGTACTACCACTATGGCATTTTGATGATGGACCGGTCTCTGGCTCTAATGACAACCACCCCAATTTTATTACAATATCTTCAATACCCAGCTCTCTCTCCCTTGGATCACGCATTTATAGTGAGAATGCATATACAGGCGCCCAACAATTATAAACTGAACTCATGCTGTAACTGCAAATTTTTGTGAGGATATCGATACACAAAAATGATGGAAAACCTTACACTTAAGCTGTCATCAAATTAAAAATATTCCGCACACGCAGTTGGAACATACATATCCACAGTCCTTCAAAATAGAGACAATGCATATAAAGCATGACCACTGCACATACAACTGTGCACACAACAATTTGAATCCGCATTACAACCCTCACATGCAACAATTATAATGATACCCAAACTGTAACGTGGCACGGTGCACTCTACATACTATACGCAGGTTTAGCTGCTGGTTCAATGCCACAGCGTTCCCAATTCAAATCCATACCAAAACCCGCATATTCTACCGATGGCTGCACAGTCTTTGTGAATTACAACAGCACACGGTACATTTCAATGGGAAAAGGTGCACGCGCAGCACGTTAATACGCACATCCAATCTCCTGTAGATTTGTTATATTTGTCCATGCCACTTTAAATCTTTTGCAGTTCTTTTGTTCTGAAGGGGTTCTGCATTACTGTGTATCCTCAGTCCAGCCATTAAATCACAATTTTACAAAAGCATCATACCAGAAACAAAGGCATAATAAGACTCGAAATATGCAACCAGGAACTACAATTTGAATCGAGTAATGCATAATAGAACAGCGTGGAAGACACTGCATATGGCATCATAATACATCAATGGAAAACTACGTAATAGAGATTGGGATGTCTTGAACATACGTTGTTTTTTTATTATTATTAAAGAGCTGCGCATTCAATCCATAAACAAGACATTGTTCTTCCAGTGAAGAACTGTTATTCGACTCCCTCTGATCAGCTTGGTCGCCCAAGTCTTTTTTTTATTTACATGGATAACCTTACCCATTACAAAAGAAAACTTTTTACATAGTAAATTTAGGCTTTTTTACAACTTGTTTATCTGTGAAAAGATAACAAGTTTTATTCATTATTTTTATGCTATTTTTAACTGAAAAAAAGACAACATGTTTTATTTTCTACCCTATTCCTATTTTTAAACTAGAAAACATAGAAACTTCCGTCTTTTTCCCTGTTTGAGTGGCATGCACCTGCATCAGACTCCCAAGGTTGAAAATGATCATGATCTCCTGATCATGCGTTTTAGTCCTTGTTTTTTTCTTCCAGGGTCCCACACTTTGTTCTGCAACCGTCCAAATGCTTTATTCCTTTGCTGCCACTGCATTTCTGTTGTCCTTTCCTCCATCTTCTTCTTTCTGTTAATCACGTTCAAGTTTTGATCGATCTTGCTTGCTGCTATTTCTATTTTTCTCCAATTTGACTGCTGCATCATCAGTTGCCATATTTCTTCAATTTCTATGTTCAGCTTGTTGTTGTTGTTCCCAATTTCTGTTAATTCAGCTGCTTCCGCTGCCGCCATAGATGTTGCTACCTCCCAAGCTTCCTGTCCCTCTGCAACATACTTTGGCTCATCACCTGTAAACACAATCAAATTGTTAGCATTAAAATCACAAGACCCACTGGTCTTATTTGTCGATTCAGTCACCAACTTTTCTCTCTACAGCTTCAAGTCTTTTTCAGGACTCAAAAATTTTCTACTCGCTTTCTCCTCAGCTTTCTCTGGCAATATTTCAACATGCTGATTTGTATTCGCCATGAGACTGTCAGCTAGTCTCGCCTTCTTACCATCTTCTGCTTCATGACTATCCTTCATGAAAACTTCCCTGTCTTGTTTCCTCAGCAAATGAACCTGTGCATGAGTTCTATGTTTCTCCAGTTCCCTTCTCTGAAGATCTAATTTCCTGTACAATTCAATAACTTCATTAGAAGTAGATTTTGGAAACTTCACACAACTTTCTATTCCTTCAACAACTTTTGACCAATCATCAGCTGGTCCTTCTTTCTCTGCATCAACATCCTGATTAGATTCCTTCTTCATGACAATATCATCCAATTGTCTTTCACCTGCAAACATACACAAATTGTCAGATTTAAAACCATGTGACCCTTTGGTCTTACTTTAAGTTTCAGTCTTCAAGTCTTCATCTTCACTATCTCTCAGAAATTCTCCTTGTTCCATTCCAACTTCCTCTTGACTCATCTTCTTGCCATTTACCTTGGCATCCTCTTTCTTATGTCCTCTACTGTGGCTTTTTCTTGAACCTCTACTATGACTATTTGTAGTCATCTTCTTCTCGTTTTTCTTCACGAGCTCCTTTGCAACAAGCCTCTGCAACAGCTAGTCCTCCTGGCTGCAATCTTACCTCACTAAGCTCTCCTCGCTTAGTCTTTTGGTAAGCACGGCTCCTCCATCTGGAACCTCTTCCTGAGCAACACCTTTGCTCCTTCTAGGCTTCTGCAATCTCCCACGCTCTCCTGAGAACACTTCAGTTGTCCTCTCTATCCAATTCCTTATTGGATTCTTTAGGTTCACTGCCACTCCTCTGCAACCATAAACTTCAATTCATAAATTTCAAATCAAAAATAATCTCACCTCTTAAGATCTTGCATGATCTTGTCCTCCCTTCATTTCTGCAATCTTGTTCACTTCACTTGCAATTGTGTATGCTGCATATCAGATTTAAAATCTGATCTTCATCATTCATCACACATTCAAAAATACATTTCAGTTCATCAAACCTTCTTGCATTCATCCACCGCATGCAATTAATTTAACTTAAAAAAAAACTTGAATCATCAAACAGAGTTATTCCAGCTCTAATACCAACTTCCGCTGCTCCGGAATCCTTCTCTCCGCAGGAAACTTTCCCTGCTCTGATACCACCTGATGATGGACCGGTCTCTGGCTCTAATGACAACCACCCCAATTTTATTACAATACCTTGAATACCCGGCTCTCTCTCCCTTGGATCACGCATTTATAGTGAGAATGCATATACAGGCACCCAACAATTATAAACTGAACTCATGCTGTAACTGCAAATTTGTGTGAGGATATCCATACACAAAAATAACGGAAAACCTTACACTTAAGCTGTCATCAAATTAAAAATATTCTACACACGCAGTTGGAACATACATACCCACAGTCCTTCAAAATAGAGACAATGCATATAAAGCATGACCACTGCACATACAACTGTGCGCACAACAATTTGAATCCGCATTACAACCCTCACATGCAACAATTATAATGATACCCAAACTGTAACGTGGCACGGCACGCTCTACATACTATACATAGGTTTAGCTGCTAGTTCAATGCCACAGCGTTCCCAATTTAAATCCATACCAAAACCCGCATATTCTACCGATGGCTGCACAGTCTTTGTGAATTACAACAGCACACAGTACATTTCAATGGGAAAAGGCGCACGCACAGCACGTTAATATGCACATCCAATCTCCTGTAGATTTGTTATCGTTGTCCACGCCACTTTAAAGCTTTTGCAGTTCTTTTGTTCTGAGGGGTTCCGCATTACTGTGTATCCTCAGTCCAGCCATTAAATCACAATTTTACAAAAGCATCATACCAGAAACAAAGGCATAATAAGACTCGAAATATGCAACCAGGAACTACAATTTGAATCGAGTAATGCATAATAGAACAACGTGCAAGACACTGCATATGGCATCATAATACATCAATGGAAAACTACGTAATAGAGATTGGGATGTCTTGAACATACGCTGTCTTTTTATTTATTAAAGAGTTGCGCATTCAATCCATAAACAAGACATTGTTCTTCCAGTGAAGAACTGCTATTCGACTCCCTCTGATTAGCTTGGTCACCCAAGTCTTTTTTTTATTTACATGGATAACCTTACCCATTACAAAAGCAAACTTTTTACATAGTAAATTTAGGCTTTTTTACAACTTGTTTATCTGTGAAAAGATAGCAAGTTTTATTCATTAATTTTATGCTATTTTTAACAAAAAAAAAAAAAAAAAAAAAAAAAAAAGACACCATGTTTTATTTTCTACCCTATTCCTATTTTTAAACTAGAAAACATAGAAACTTCCGGCTTTTTCCCTATCTGAGTGGCATGCACCTGCATCACATTTTCAATAGACTTTTGGTCCATATCAACTTCATCTGATTGTCTTACCCCCAAACAGTTTTTCATCTATGAACTCTTTTTGCTACAATAAATCAACACCTTCTTCCTCTAAAAGGCATCCTCCATCATACTTCACCTCAAGAGCTTCATTCCTGTTTGTGACAGTTTCACCAGACTGTCCATCATACTCTGCATATCCTACAAACATACACAAACTATGAGAATTAAAATCACAAGGCTTCATTGCCTCATATGCTTCCCTTGTCATCATATCTCCTAATTGTTCTAAACTATGCCAATAGTCCATGAGATCTTCAGCTAATCTCCCATTATCCTTTTCACCCAACATTTCACCTTGTTCAGGTTTACAAATGGAAACTTCAATTTCTGCCTCTGCTTCACTGAGGTTCTTCATCAACCACCTTACATGTTCTTGTTGCAACTTCCTCTACAACTTAGGCCACTTCATTGGCTTCCTCTTCAAGACCCAACCTTGTCTTTGGTTCTCCTCTAGCACATTACTAACACATCGAGTTCTTATCATATCTCAATTATTTCCTTGTCAAGTTCTATTTGACTCATCTATTTCCTATGGATTGTTTGAGCACCCTTCTCCATCATCTTGTAGCCTTCTTCTAAACCTTCCATATGACTTCCCATATCCATCTTCTCTTCTATGTGAGCTCTACACCTGCAACCAATCAACTTCCTTCTAAGTTGATCCTCTCACCAAGCTTCTCCTCTTCCTGGTCTCCAAGTCCTCTCTCCTTAGAACTTGCACTAAGCAATCTTGCTCTCTCTCTGGTTGCTCCACTCACTTCTCTTAAGGACTCCTCTATCCCTGTCTATTCCAAGCCTCAGCTGGAATGAAGTTCTGCTACAATCTCTAAGAACTTTCCAAAAGTTCTTCTATAGTCTTACTGTTGTAGTCCTATGCCCAACATTGCCATTCATTCAACTACTGCAACTTTCATAAATCCTCATAAACAATACGTGCTTCTTGCAGGAAATTTCTTTCATTTTCCTGCTTTGATACCAAAAATGATGCAACCATAAGGATGCTAAACTCTCAAACCTTACCGGGACTATTCTTCCCCTATAAGTCTTTAAAGTTCATGCCCATATATATATATATTATATATATATATATATATATATATATATATATAATATATATATATATATATATATATATATATATCGGAAGTGCAGTTTTAATTCTTTTCTTTTAAAAGCAGAACCACTTAGGCTATCGAGTCTCCACAGTGCTATCGGATGTGGTTTATATTGATTTTAGCTTTAAAAACCCCAATAAACAGTTTTTATCGCAATACACAGAAATGTGGAAATACACAGGAAAACCCCACTCCACACCTATATCTAGAAATCAAATTTTATAAGCCCGCTTTAATATATATTGGCGGGTTCGTCCTTTGGACTATCACTTGCCTGTTGTGCACTCTGATCACCGATATTTGATCGGTTGATCTCTGCCATCTGATTCCTTTGCAATCTAACAGTCAGCCTTAATCCCGAACATTTAAACTGGCGTGTAGATTCTCCACCATTCATATGTGCATAGTAGATCCGATGATCCACATTTATTTTGGGGGGACAAGTTATATGGGGATTAACTGCCTGATAAAGCGGTTTCACTGTTCACCCTCCTTGCCACATGTTGAATGTTGAACGGAATCATCTGACTATCCTTCAATACCACTTACAGTCCTTCCACCACCCAAAATACCATGCACTGTTACAAAACTGCTTCTGCAATCCAACGGTCATGGTTGATCGCGATCTAACGGCTACGATTTAATCGTGTGATCACAAATCGCAATGTCCACTTACCTGGTTCTTTCCACTGCGATGAGCCGATCCGATCAGTCTTTCGGACCCAGTATGAATATAAACCACCTTTTATAAAAATTCAAATCCGAATTTCGGATCTGGTCCAGTGTTTTGCGACGATTCTTAGTGTAAAAGGGATTTTCGCTTGTTGGAGCAAAACTATGCAAAAAGACTTGCCGACACACCTCAAACAATGATGTTTAAAAGAAAACCCCAACTTGTATCAAACACACGATTAGGCATTTAAACACAACAAAACTAAGGAATAATCACCCGCTTGAATGTAAAGAATCTGAAAGCATACAAGGGTTTCCGTAGACCCGATAATCAATCATAAACACAACAATTCATTCATTCAATATAAAACAACCATAGAGTCTCGCCTTGGCCAATCACACAAATTCAAAGACCTCTGTTTCAATTACAATCCACACACTATTCTACTCTCGTGAATCCAACCTCTTTGGTCTGATTCTTCAATTAGTGGCCTCTGTTCCTAACTTGCCCGAAGGCTTACAATTCTCTTAATTAATAAAATCAAACAACCAAGGAATAATCACCAGCCTGAATGAAAAGAATCTAAAAGCATACAAGGGTTTCCGCAGACCCGATAATCAATCATAAACACAACAATTCATTCATTCAATATAAAATGATCATAGAGTCTCACCTTGGCCAATCACACAAATTAAAAGACCTCTGTTTCAATTACAATCCACACACTATTCTACTCTCGTGAATCCATCCTCTTTGGTCTAATTCTTCAATTAGTGGCCTCTGTTCCTAACTTGTCCGAAGGCTTACAATTCTTTCAATTAATAAAATCAAACAACCAAGTGTTCCTCCAAACTTCCATTAACCACAACATGTGACCACACCATCACATTGTTGGCTAGGCCTATATGCTCCTGCATCACTCACTATGTTTAATATTTTTTAAATGTGATGCCACATTTTAAATGAGTCTCATGCAAACTGAAGCTTTGATTTGGGCTTTTTTTAATTGTCTGCACTGCCAGTTAATTCCATTCCAACTATTGACCCAATAATTCAATCCTAACTCAAATCAAACTCTTAATTAAGCTTCAAAAGTTATGGGATTTCCTTTTTATTTTGAAATTGCAGTCTTCCTATTGATTTTGAGCCTTAACGTTGAGCATTGGACTGAACATTCCCTCCACTTTTAGTTGGCTTGATTTCTTCTCTCTTTGAAAAACTTATGAGGAGATGCATTTGGCATTTGACTAGATTCTCCCCTAGGATTTTAGCTATAAACCTCTATGCCAATTTCCATTTTCAAATTTTAGATCGTATTTTTGAGAAATGGATTATAAGATGATTTCATTGATCAAATGTTGGGTTACATTTCTTACCTTTGCCTCGAATCAACTCAATTTTTCGTAGCTCTCAAAACTTCTGAGGTTTTTTTTTTCGGGATTCTTCTTGAGTTACAAAGAGAAGAAATTTAAAATTATTTGCAAGACTACCCTTTTTCTTTTCAACTATCTATGTATTTAATCAAGGTCTCGTACTACAGAGAACAACATACTTATCACTCCATGCATTCTAATTACCCATTTTAGTGTTGCATGATTTAGTTATTACTATGACCTCTTACAAGTCCTTTTGTGCATCATTTGTTTTTACGAGTCATTTTATCCATCATTCGTTTGTAAAGGTCTTTTAATTATTTCATTGCACAAGTATTCATAGGTACAAGTTTGATTACACCAGTATCATTCCTTTGTCATCCATTGAAAAGTTGAAGATTTCATGATGCAAAATCGAAAATCTTTCTGTATAGTCATCATTTACTTTCTCCATATGTTTCCCCTAATGATTATTCTTGAAATGTTTTTGAAATGACTATTTCAAGGTCATTTCAAGACCCAAAGAAAAATAGAGCATTTTTTTATTTTTATTTTAAGGTCATTTAAATCCATATTAGTTCTATAGTTTTTCCTTTGGTAATCAAAGCATTATAACTATTTTCTTTGAAACACAAATCTTCTTCCATCTCATTGATAATAACCAATGTTTATTATGTGACTTTTTGCAGAAAATATTGACTATTCGCAGGAAAGACTTGTCCCTTAATCATGTTGAATTTTTCATTGTAGGCAAAGAGGCTCTGATTTAGAAGGGATTGAAGGATGGATGGTAAGGAAATAGGTTTATGTATATGAAAGGAAAAAGGTTTATGAATGTGCAGAGAATGAAAGGTAAAAGGTTTATGAATGTGCAGGGAATGAAGGGTTTACACTCTTATGCACCAAGGTCTCCATTAGTATCCTAATTACAAGAATTTCTTTCAAAATAAATAATCATTAAAATTATTTTTTTACTTATAGTATTTCCATTACTTTCCTTGGTTGATTCTTGAAAAGAAGTGACTTTCCAATAGCTCTATTAGTTGATTTGAGATGAACTGATTTTTTCATAGCTTTCCTTGGTTGGTTGTTCTTTGTTATAGAGGTCCCTTCTGACAGATTTTTATGTTGAGCTTTAGGTCCCTTTGTGAAGTAGGCTTGTCTCATATTCAGGTCCCTTCTAAAACTTTTGATTGAAGTGATCACATATAGGTTTGAAGTGAAAATATCTTTCATTTTGAGTTTCTTCCCTGTTGAGTTGAAAAGTAAGTTGAGATGCCAAGCTTATTGAGTTTAACAAGGAAAAATAAATGCACTTGTTTTCCTCTTTCCTCATTGTTTCTTATTCTGAGACTTGTGCTTAAGTATTTAAATTGAAGTGTTTATTTTTGAGAGAATAAAATACCAAAATCATAAACAATGAAATTAATTAGAAACATTTTATTTTTTATAATTCATACTAGCCAATAACTTGGTTTTCCAATATGAATTCAGGTTTGTACTGTGCCAAGAATCTAGATTTTCACAGCCAAACCTCTATTATTTTTGACATTTCTTTTTCTTTTTCTTTTTTAGATGTTGGTGAGGTATAATGGAGTAGGGAAGTATGGAAATCTTATGAAAGTAAGATAAGTTGAAGTCATGATATAGTAGTAGATCTATATATTGATAGATAATAGGTCTGGACTTCAACATGCATGATCACGGAGCTTAACATACAATATGGATAATGGATGATATCATGAAAAATTTAGCTTATGAAAATATTCTTTGGCAATGGATGTGACTTGTAATGGCATGGAATTTGACTTCTTCTCATTATTGGTTTCATGTATTTTTCCTTGATCTCAATCCATCTTATAAGTTTGCTGGTATTGTTGGTCAGCAACTGAAAGAAAGCTTCAAGAGTTTGAGCTTATTTGGATGAACTCAACATCCTGTGAATTCCACTTTTTTTTTACTTGAATATTTTCATTTCATATTCTCATATATGAATTTTTAAATATTGACTTTGAAAATCCTTCACCCATGGAGTTGACCCCTCAAATCTTCCATGAACCTGCAAAACATAGAACTTGCATGAAATAGAATATAAAATGATGGAGGAAGAGAGGTATATAGGCTATTTTCTTCCAAGAAATATGTAAAATAATTATATACAAAGAAAATGGATTTGTTTACCCATTGAGAAATGGTGGCCAACCTAGACCTCCTAGGGGTATTTTGTTCACAAAATATTTGTTTTATGTCCAATTAGAGTGATTCCAAGGCCAAGTTGAAGTGAATTCATATGGCTACTTTTAGTATAAACATGTTTTCAAAATGGTTTAAAATTATATGCTAAAAATGATGAGAAGTACCATGTTTGATAGAGTTTCTTGTGAGATTTTACTAAACCAACAATCACTATTTGGACTGTAACTTTTTTGTTAAAGATCAGATCAGTGTGATTCCACTTGGAGATTAAATTAAATTAAATTTTTTTCTATCCAGTAGAAACAAGTTTTTAAAATTCTTAGTTTTGTTATCATAAAATCGCTGATGAATAGACCTAGGAGACAAATTTTCACTATGCTGATTTTGAGACACATAGTTACCAAATGTGGCATAACGTTTTCACCTGGACTTCAAATGGGATGATTCAAATTGAATCATAAACTAGAATTTAATATATATATCTCATAGAAGCATTTTTTGAAAATAAGATGATATTGCATGTAAAATATGCCAATGAATAGTCAAGACCTAAAATTGTCACCACGTAGATTTTTTGACAAGTAGTTAGTATTTGGAGCATAATGTTTTCATATGATGTTCGATTGAGGTGATTAAAATTGATTTGGAAACTATATTTGAAGATATATATTTCCTATACATATAGTGTAAATTGTTCCCATTAAACCCCTTGAATCAATGATGTACTAACTCTATCCTCAAAATTTCCCTTGAGACCTGATATTTATTTTGATCGTATTTTATTATTATTTGTGATCCAAATTGACAAATTCAAAATGGGTTTAAAAATTAAATTTCAAGAGATTATTTGTTTAAAAACATTCTTTGAAAATTATCTTATATGGTTACCCAAAATAGGATTGTTCATATTGCATTTTTCCATAAAATCATTCCAAATGAGTATTGAATATTGATTTGAAGAATTATTCATGAGTTTGAATCAAAAGTCTTATTGTGAACTCATTTTACCTATTTATTTATTTATTATATTTTATCCTACTCGATTGTAGAAAAATTAATCATTCTCTTTAGCATAATTGAATTTCCAATGCATCCATTTGTGTAACAAGATCATAAGTAGACTCATATCCAAGTTTGAAAAATATTCCTTAATGAATGCTTGGACATGAAAAGTTAGTTGGTCATAAATATTTCATGCTAAAGAATGTTGAAAAATGGAGTGGTGTTGTGTCCTAATAACTAGTTTAAACCAAGTTTGAATGTGATCTTTAATTATTTGATTCTCCTCAACTGTCATAACACAAAGTTCTTCTTGTGGAACTTGTTCAAAATCATAAATACACAAGGGATCTTGTGATACATATGCTAGATATTCTTTAATTTCTAGCTCTATTGTTTGAACTTTATTGCGTGTGATCCATAACTCATTGATATCCTTAGAAAGATAACTAGAAGAAACTTTTAGGTTCTCTTCGTGCGGAGCCTCTTCATGGATGTTTTGTTCCTCTTCTATCTTTTGAAATGAAGATTTATCCCTTGTGACCATTCTAAATTGTGGACAAGGGTTTAAGAAGATCCTTGTTGTGGCATACCCTCCTTCTCTAAATGACTTCTTTAACATCATGTTTTGTAGATCTTGTTTTTCAAATGGATTTTGTAGTTAATTATTTTTTGTTAGTGGTTGAGGGTTTTGTTTTGGGGATCTACCTTTCTAATTTCAATGTCTAAGCATGAACAACCATAATGAAAAGTGTTTTTGTTTTTATGCTTTGTTGTTTTTTTTTTTTGTTTTTTGTTTTATATATGTTTTCTAAACAATCTTCCTAACTAGATCTTATCTAAGCGTGCTTCCCCGATAACAACACCAAAAATGTCAGTCTAATTTACAGAGTTGAATTAGAGCATTTGTTTTAATATCAATCCAGTTTGGTAGACTTAGAAGCACACCATGGTATATGGATATTAGATTTAACTAGTGTAGGAAGTAGTTGTTTAGATAAAAATGATGGAAATGCATATTACAAATGGAAATGTATATTACAAATATAAAATATTGATTGTAAATAAAGCATAGAAATACTAATTTATAAGCATAAACGAGTGAATAATGATTTTATTTGAATCATAGTCAACAAGGAAGAGACTCTTGCCTTAGAGATCCTAATTGTCCTTCCTTTTGATTTACTTTTCAATAAAACCAAATACACCATAAAGCATAACACATGATTTAAGAAAGCAAGAAATGATGAATGCATAGATAGAGATTCCAGTCCAATTCTTAGTTCACAAGGAAGAGGCTCCAACTTGGAGACTTGGATTGTCCTTCCTTATTCAAACTAATCATTGAAAGGAGATCAATTCCAATTTCTGAATGCTCATAACATGCTAATAAGTTTATGCAGAAAATATTCACAAGAGATCATATAGAAAACTAATATGCTAACTTATTCACAATTATGCACATTAATTCACAAAATAGTGTACTTGGCTTAAAATGGGTGCCTTCCACCTTTGCTTGGTACACCTTAAGACAATCAACTACAACAATTCACCATTCACATCCCATGACAATGATGCATAAGAAATAAAAAGCAAGTCTTCAAATGTATTCAGAAAGAGAGTAATCACAATGATAATAATGTGCATCCATAGTTTCTTAGTGGTTGTGCTTAAATATGATAAGAATGTAAAAAAATAAACTATAATGGGTGTAACAACTAACAAGAGTCTTATTCCATCTAGTAGGGTCAAACTCATCCCTTTATTGCACAAAATATGGGAAGATTCCACAAAATCACAAAACTGCCCCTAAATAAGGGGATTTTCTGAGTGACTAGTCAAGTTTGACCAACTTTGATTGGAGCATGTTCTGACTCATTTGGAGTGTGCCAATAGGAGTCTGTCTTTTCTTGGTTCCTGTACCTCTCAAATCTACCTTCAATTTATGCTCACGTGTCATGCACATACGACTTCAATGGAGTCATTACGAGAAATTTTGTTTCTGCCAAAAATAAATTTTAATGCTCAATTTTTACTAAAAAAATATAAAAATTAAAAGACATAATTATTTTACCTTAATGTGAAAAAAGAGGCAAAAATATGAAAAATATGATCATGATATGGTGGTAAGGAATGGTAAAAAGGTGGAATATGTATGGTAAAAAATGGTCAAAATTGAGGGCTAACGCACATGTAAGCTACCTCAGGACAAAACATAGAAGGAAAGAAATGAAGGAAAAGGTAAAACAACTAACAAAGGAAAATTTAAATCACCCAAATCCACTCATTATGTTGTGGCACATTGCAACATTAGAGTAACTGAAGACTTATCCAATGATTCACTTGCCTCATGGAAATATCCATGTTTGCTTGATTAAGGAGCAACTTGCCACATAACTTTCAAAAGAGATTTCTTTGAAGAATTCACCGATAATATTAATGGAGCAAAATACTTTGCAGACATGTCAAAACTCAAGCCATCAGGGCTTGGCACCATTATGATCAAACTGCCTAGTCTTCCAGGCTTTCTTCTACATGATGTTCTATACCTCCCAGAGCCAAGGAGAAACTTGTTGTCTTTGGTCCACATCCACCAACAAGGACACTCCATTCATATATTTGATGGCAAGGTCGAGGTTAGAAAAGCATCAGACACTCACTTGTCATGACTGGGATGGAAGAAGAAAGAGTTCTGAAGCTTCAAGGAATCTCTACTCATGCATATAACTTTTCATACACTTCTCATTATGATGAATGTACATTTCCATCAAGTCTTTTATTGCATGCTAGATTTTGACGCTTGAATTATGAATATCTCCATTTTTTGGAGAAAAATGGTGTTATTAGTTTGCCTACAATTCCTAGGAAACTTAAGCAATTTGATGCTTGTATCTTAGGAAAGCACAACAAACAGTCTTTTCATGATCATTGTTCCATAGAACATAGAAAGATTGAACTCATTCATTCTGATTTATGTGGTTGAATGCCTGCTCCTTCTATAATTGGTAATAAATATATGATGACATTTATTATTGACTACACCAGAATGTGTTGGTTTTATTTATTGAAGAAAAAATATGAAGCTTTTGAAAAATTCAGGAAATTTTATGCATGGATTGAAAATAATGCACAATCTCATATTGGCTCTATTCGTACTGATAAAGGAAAAAATATACTTCAAATGAATATGAAAACTATCTTTGCCAGCATGGGATCAAACATCAAACAACTGTGCTTTGTAATCCCCAACACAACAGAGTATTGAAAGAATGAGCAAGACAATCTTAAATTTGATACGTTCGAAGCTGATGTTTTGGACTGATGTAGCTTTATGTGCCGTGTATATAAAGAATAGGTGTCCATCTATTGCTATAAAAGACAAGACTCCCTATGAAATGTGGTATGGGCACATTCTTCAGTGAGGCATCTTAGGGTTTTTGGTTCCACCTATTATGACTTGATACCTAAGGATCAAAGAAACAAAATCAGAGCAAGGAGTCACAAATGTATCTTCTTGGGGTACTTAAATACCTCCAAAGCATACCGCCTCTATGATGAAGTGAATAAGAAGTTTATAATATCTAGAGATGTGATCTTTGTTGAATGTTCCAAGACTAACAATGTTATTGGGTCACAAATTTATCACTTGGATAGATTCAAACATGCAAAGTCTTTTCGAGATTTTGATAATGAGATTCCACATATTGAAGGGGGAATCCCTATACTATAACAATTTGTGGGATGTTCATCTGAAGCACTCTCTCCCTTACATGAATCTCTAGCCATTGATGACACTTTGAGTGATGTGATTGAAAATATTGGGAGACTGAATCTTGATTCAACCCCATCTCAGTAAAATAAGCAGCTTGGGTCATCTCAGAAAGGTCCTCCAAAATGGCTGACAAAGACACTTGAAAATGTTCATCCTGATGAGGTTGGAAAGAAAGGAACAAGAAGCTTAACCAGATAGAATGGAGGTGATTTAGACAATCATGATTCACCGGTTGATATGGATGTTTCATATGATTGTGAAATAAATTTGTTTAGTAACATATTTCGAACCAACTTCCTTCAAATAAGCCACTTCTCATGATGAATGGAAAAAAGCGACACAAAAAGAATATGATGCTTTGATAAAAAAATTACACCTGGAAGTTGGTTGATCCTCCATTGGGAACCAAACCAATAAGTTGTAAGTGGGCCTTCAAAAACAAGTATAAATTAGATGGCTCATTTGACCAACACAAATCCAGGCTTGTGGTAAAATGTTTGTCACAAATGGAAGAGGTCGATTATGAGGAGAATTTTTCCCCCACAACAAAATGGGATACCATCCATACACTCTTTTCTTTGACAACTCATAATGGTTGGAAAGTCCATCAAATGGATGAAAAAATACTTTCTTGAATCAAAATCTAAAATATATTGTTTTTATGTTCCAACCAAAAGGATTTGTTGTGAAGGGTCATGAACACAAAGTATGCAAGCTTGTCAAATCCTTGTATGGCCTCAAGCAAGCACCACAAGCCTGGTACAAGAAGTTGACTAAGCATGTTATGAAACTCAATTTCAAACATTATGATCTTAATGATGCAACTTTATTTGTCAAAAAAAATTGCAAAAAAATTGTATATATTGTGTTGTATGTAGATGATCTTCTAATGACAAGGAACAATGAGAGCTACATTGCATCCATAAACAAGGAACTGGGGAAAGGTTTTGAAATGATAGATTTGGGTTAGGTTCCCTACTATATTAGTATTGAAGTAACCTAACATCTGAAGTTTATATTCCTCTCTTAGAAGAATTACATTGGAGATCTGTTGAACAGGTTTGGCATGGCTGAGTGCAATCCTTTTGCTACTCCAATGGAACAAAACTTAAAGCTCACATCCGTTGAAGGAAAATAATTTAAGGATGCAATGAAGTATAGATAGCTCATAGGAAGTCTCAACTACCTGACTACTGACATACCATACATTTCATTTGATGTTAGAATCCTCTCCATATTTATGCAAAAGTCTTGTGAGGATCACTGGTCTACTGCAAAAAGAGTTCTAAAGTACTTGAAGGGAACTCAAGACTTTGGACTCAAGTATACACACATGGATGAGTTCAGCTTGATTGGATACTCTGATGTAAACTTTGATGGAGATAAAAAAACAAGAATATCTACTTCAAGTTATGTTATGAGTCTTGGATTAGGATCCATCTCCTAGAGGTCATGCGAACAATCGGTTCCAACAAATTCCACAAATAAGGCTGAAAGTGGCAACTGTTGAAGCAACGAAGGAAATTATGTGGCTCAAGAAAATTCTAGAAGATTTGCAGGAAAAACAATTACATTCAACACCTCTTTTGATTGAAAACACTTATGCAATAAAGTTGGCCAAGAACCCAAAGTTCCGTGTTCGAATCAAACACAACAATACAAAATACCATTTGATTCAACATTATGTTGAGGCCAAAACAATCCACCT
>APFE031556658.1:103160-136173 GCA_000404065.3 Pinus taeda
AGACTTTGATTGTTTGTTTCTAAGATAGCCACCCATCTTAGTGGGAATAGCAGCATCCGTGTGGACACTATTCTCGTATAACATACAGAATGGCAAGCCTTCAAAAAGGTTACTTGATGCGTTGTCCACTGGTATGCCAGAACCTTTGCTACCTGTCCATATGATGTCAAGGTCTACGAGTCCATATGAAGATTAGTCAAAATAATTTCAATAATAATGATTTAAACTAATCAGAAGCACATGAAAACAATACTAAGTAAATATTCTACCTCCATGTGCAAAATAGCAGAGTTTGGCAGTCATAGTATGGTACCAAAGGGTAAAGTGGGAGTAAATTTGATAGTAACAGTAAAATGGTGGGTGAAAAATAGGTACACAAGTAGGGACCAACACCCTTGATGCAAACCAAAACTCCCCTTTGCATGACAAGCGATAATTCCCATACCCGAAGGCAAAAATTGCTGCATAAAGATAAAAGTTGAACGACACTAGATATCCGAGAAGGGGGCTTGAAATCATCAACTGACCAATAAGTGACTAAGTAACAATCAATCACAGGATCCACAGTAGACTCCAAAATTCAAGTGTAGGCCAAAAGTTTGGAGGATTTTGTAGTTGCTACAACATAGTGCATAGCTCCTTTCATGATCCTATACTTGAGGCCTTCTCCCAGTGCATCCTTCACTTGAAAAACCATTGTTCACAATTCCATTTGTGAATATTTCTCTCATCATCAAGATCTTCCCACTTATCGTCTATTCGCTGCTCCAAGAATGAAAATACCTAGGGTCCGCTTCATCTTCGTTACTTCTGTGATACATAGCTACTACTGTCATTGTCCTTAGGGCTTGCAGATATGCCCAACTATAGTCAGAATCTTAAATGATCTAGGGATGTAAATATTCTTTCCTATGTTCTACAATTTGAATCCTTAAATTGCATAGAGCTGGGGCTTGTAAGATATGTTATTAAAGCCTATGAATAGTCCACAAAACGCTTCAATATTACGCTCCTCTTCATGATAATTCCAGCCCTTAGTAGAACCCTACTTCTGCTTCATATTTTCACTTAGGATGATGCCATCTTTTGGATGTATTATCCCATAAATACTCACACACCCCATCTCAGGGTTTGCAGCCTTATTTGTAGAGATAACTTTCCAATCTAATGTCTCAGCCTTACCTTATCCTTTAATATCTTAAGCGATATAAACTATATACATTAGGGTACACTTCTTTAGAATGATCATGCCTGGATGTTGCCCTAAGGAAGGGCACTTTACTTCTATTTCCCTAAATACTTTAGAACAGACCCATCTACCTCCTTGCAACTCTAATTTGGAAAAGTCTTCTTGAGGTTATGACCTTCCTTTTTAGGGATTTTTCTTTGCTATAGAATTCCTAACTCGACTTATTACTAACCCTTCAAACCCTCCATTAGGTCTTCCTTTTGATTTTGCTGATCCAAAAATCTATGCATCCCCTCCTTATTATATTATCCAAGGCATGCATCCCTCCAACATGTTTCTAGCAAAGGTGTTAGTCCTCATCTTGGGGTCAAATATTTCATGCAATCAAACCACAACAGAAACTTCTATGCATGCCCATAATATCACTTCCCAATTCAGCCAATAACTACTACACGACCAAACAGATCTAGGAAGAAACCATCCATTTCCACCCTTTTCTTTGGTTCCTTAGGGTTATGGCCTTCTTCAGATTGACTCCCTAATAGTTATGTTGCACTTGGATGGATGAATTTGACCTATTTTGCAACCCTTCTTGGTATCCTATTCTCTTGAAAATCATCCATTACTTGAGGTTGAACTTCATGAGGAAACCATCTTCATCTTGGAGCATAAACTCGGCCTATAATGAAACCTTTTACTCCTCCTTTCGTCCCCCCTAAGAGTGTTGTGGCCTGAGATGCTCAGACCTCCTTCTAGGGATACATAATGACCAATCTCCATGATCAAATGAGTTTCTTTTCACTTGATGCCACTAGCCTTCCCCTAGGCCTCTTTAAATAGTCCTTCCTTAGGCCTCTTAGGAACCCTCTAGATCTTAGGGTTTTTGTCCACTTAGACCTTAGGAAATATTAATTTCCTTTTATAGTTTAAACCACAACTTAGGTCTAAGTGGCAAAAGAAAAGTGGCATTAATTGATATTTTGTTTATGAAAATAATGGAAAATAGGAGAAAATGAAGACAAAAGGTCACAGGTTACATGTGAGGAGGAAAAAAGAAGGAAAAATAATGGAAATTGAAGAAAATAGAGGCCTCATTAATAAAAAGGCTTTTGAGGATCAGTTCACAACCTTTTGTTAGTTCAGTTTTGGAGCTCTCTCTATTCTCTCATACTCTCACACACTTAGAGTATTCTTGGAGCACTCTAGCATTGGAGGAAGGAAGGAAAAGGAAGGACAAGAAAGCAAAGGGTAAGTAAAGATCAAGCAAGTCAGAGCGGGATTAAGCATCTACATCGGGATTACTTGCAGGTATCGAGTTACATGCATGATTTTCTTGCTCGATTTAGCATGCATGGTATATGCATGTGTGTGTTTGGTTCTCTCGCTGTCATTGGCATGGGTTTTTCCATGTGTGATAGTGGTTTTCAACCTTTCCTTTCCATTTCTATATAACCATGGTATGATGGGGTTCTTTTACTTGGTTGAGCTGGATTGTTGGATGGTTTCGAAACTAAGTGAGGTGGCCTCAAGAAAAAAAATCACAAGGCCTAGGAATACTTTGACTGGTAATGGTGGGATACACGGCAAATCCTAGTTTTGAATACCCTCGTTGGGCTTAGGAATCCATTGACCAATAATGGTGGGATATACATTAAATCCTAGAGGGTGGAGATAAAAAAATTCCTCATGGTTTAATTGGAGAGATCTAGAGGCATCCATGCTTGTATAGGCCTAGTGATCCCTTAAATGGTATATGGTGGGATTGTGGTAAATCCTATAGTGTATGTTTATTGTTTGAGTATAGGAACCCCTTGACCAGTAATGACAAGATACACTATAAAGCCTGGTTGTATAGATGAGAGTTTCAGGCCTAGGAATCCTTGACTGGTGTTGGCGGGATATATGGTAAAGCTTGAGGAAACCCTGGTTGATTTTGTTGTGAGTCCCACCATGCTTGGAATATGGCACGAGGGTGATTGGATGAAAGAAAGATTTGGTTCAGCCCAATCTATGGTCAGGTAGTATGTGGAAGTCCCTGACTTAGTTGGCCTTTACATATGTTAATAAGAGCTCTTTTCCTCTTGTGTTCCCTATGTAGATATACTTGTTAATACATGGTTTTAATGGATTTTATATCACTGTTATTCTATTGATTATATGTTGGTTATAAGCATGGTTTATGATAGACTTTGGTTATGGATTTGTTGAAGCCCCAAAAATTGGGTCTACAACAAGGGGGATACCTACTTGGTCCAGACTTTGGTTGGAAGCTCCTTATCTGTTTGGTATAGCGGGTCCGACTGGGGATATGGGACCAGTTTCCCAATTTATGAGTGTGTGTGTGTAGAATTTTATGTTTATGATCTAACGATTCCTAATTAAGATGT
Source organism: Pinus taeda (assembly GCA_000404065.3). Lineage (NCBI taxonomy): Eukaryota > Viridiplantae > Streptophyta > Pinopsida > Pinales > Pinaceae > Pinus > Pinus taeda. The sequence goes on from APFE031556658.1 coordinate 106,737, forward strand.
TCTAATTTTAACTTTAATCTAGTGCTATGCTATTGTATTCTAATAAGGAGAAAGCATCTAAGTCTATACTAACCCGAGGTGTGATTCTTCTATTATGTGATCTAAAAAGATTTCAAATAACAACTGGTAATAAAAATCATTCAGCTATTATGAGAAAAGAATTCAATAAAAATGAACCACTTCGTATAAAAAGTTAGACAAAACAATTGTGAAAACATATCGCATAATGATTTATTCATACATTAAATATAAATAAATATCTATCATCGTACAAAAGTGCCAAATGATAACTCAGGCATTTACACATTAATATATAAACATCTAAAACTGAATATCACTTTAACACATAAGCAAAAATGGTTAAGAGATAAAGGAACCATTTATAACTAGTCCTACTTATGAGCTTCAAACGACAATGATTTATCTCTCCTTGATCTAACATCCACTAAGAGTACAAAAGTGCAACATCAGTAGCAGATATTAAATGCAAACATTAACAAATCTTGTTCCATTCATTCATCAAAACCTCCTCGAAGAGTGCAAAAGTGCATGTTCTGAGGATAAGTTTTTGACAAATTTCTGGACCCCTCTCTATATTCATGAGAAGGGTTTAAATACTACTAATTAAAACTAAAAATAACTTATTACAAAAATTCAGGATGCGGTTTAAATGACTGTCCTTTTTTTAAGCAAAAATAAAATAAAAATATTTCTAAAATTAAATCTAACATCTAACTATTTTTGTATTTGCTCCTTCATATCGCAAGCATTCAACATTTTCCTGAGAAGATTCAGTTGACCGACTTCAGCTTATAATTGTGCTGAGAGAACGGAATTAGCAAAATCTGGTGCCATCTTTTCAGCAGAATTGATGATGTATTTGGGAATCATCCGCTGACTATGTGACTTTACCATGTATGCCTAGTATTATTCCCAATTTAACTTGATTAACCCTAAAATTGCTTCTACCTTTTCTTTAGCTTTATGTTTCTAGCATCGCCTCTTGCAATTTTTTGGGGTTTGCAGGTAACTGAGCAATTGGAAGCTTTCCTTTTTGAGAAATTTTCTCAGCGATGTGCGATTAGTGCTACGTGCTAATCGCGCATCGGAAACTGCCTCTGTTTCTTGATTCGGGCTTCCTTGACGCATTTTTCGCCTTTTGCGCCTTTTGGGAGATATAAAGCTCAAACTTTGTGAAGATAATGATTCCGTAAGCTCTTGACCTGAGTCTTAAACTGTTCATCTTCGTTATCAACACTGTCCGTGTATATGAGAATTTGGGGCCTTGCTGCTATCCAGTGTAGGAATGAATGAGCTAACTTTGTAACTGATGTTTCAGATGACCTTGATGGGCCTGTAGTAGCCGCAAATCCCATTACCTTAGGATTCTCTTCCTTAAGTAGATCAGGTGTGCCTTCCCAGATGAAATTTGGAGTCCTGCCTTTCTTCCTCATAGTTTCCTACATACTGCTTTGTATAACCTTTTGTTCTTCGTTCTTGCAGTTTACAAATGAAGTGAAAGTAATGATAAAACTAATGACAAGAAAGCTTTAAATGCCAAAGATATGCAAACACACGCCACTTTACGTGAACTGGCTCTTCGATAAACACAAAACCATATTTGATTAACAACTGGCATATAACTCATTACTTAACATTAAAGTGCGTGACTAGTTCTTGGTTTATGGAAAAAGCTTTTTCTTGAATATTGAGCCAGGAAAATTTGTGATGAAATAATTTTGCGATTTGCATCGCAGTATCACAGATCGCAGCATGGCATTATTGTTATATCGCTGCATCGCAGTATCGCAGATCGCAATATCGCTAGATCGCAAGATCGCAGATTTCAAGGTCGCTATGTGTATTTTATGCGATTTTGCGATATACGATATGCGATATCGCAAATCGGCGATTTTAAGGTTTTTCAACGTGAGTGATTATTAATGTATGCGATGCGATGGAGTTTCGTGTCGCAATCTCGCATTTTTTTTTTTAATTTTGGATCATAAGAAGGCATCCTATCATTCTTTGCACAATGCGATATTTCTTAAGGAGTGACTTTACTTTCTTCATCATGAAACTTAAGCTTTTTAGATTTTTCAAAGGTATTTTCCTAAGTTCATGATGGTAAGCTTTATCCAAAAAGAAATATAAGCACTAATTGATTTTTTTTTTAATTTTTGACTAAGGGTCCCCACTTATTTATATTAGCAATAACACTATATAAGGAGGGGGTCGTTGGTGGCCACAACAGGATCTCATAATCTTTTGACTAGTAAATGAAATTTTAATGAATGTATGACCTAATAAATGATAATGCAACTATCGTGAGAGGGAATCATACCTTCTTGATGAATCTCAAATAAATATGAGGTCTCTATTTTCATATCTATTGTTATGACCTATAGATTACATGTTCATGATGTGTTTAACAGAATGCATGTCATGGCTATTAGGGGTCAAGTCAAGTCCTTGTTCAATTTTTTGCATTAATAACCTTGTCTTGATGTTATTTATCATTTATGTAAGTTTCATGAAGTTCTGGGCAGAGGACTGAGTTCTAGCATTGAAAAAAGTGGCTCATAATTCGGGGTTGTTAGCACAAAACTGCCTGGAAAAGGCCACAGCCGCATAGATCCCTTGTTGTGGGAGCGACTCAGGGTCTAGTTCAATCAAGAAGCAAGTTCTCTCAGGGGCGGGCACCTGGAGGGGTTGGTTGGCTCTTGAAGGTTCTGTGGCTCCTAAGGGAGGTCTTTAAAGTGTTGGTTTGTCAATTCCACTTCCTCAAGGTGATATAGGAGATTGAATAATATCATATTAACTCTTCATCACATGTTTACCCCCCGAGGCCGGTAACCTAGGTAAACGTAGGAGGAGGGTGTTAGAGATAATTCGCTAGCTAAAGAAATAAATGGAACCAAAGGCAAATGAGCATACAATGGATTTGTATCTAGAAGGATACGCATATTAACTAGACACCAAATGCAAATAGAAAAAGTAGGAAAACAAAGCATTCAAAATTTGAGAGAAACTACATGCATGTTGCATATAGAAAAGAAAGAGTCGAGCAATGATGGGATAGAATAAAAAACAAATTTTAATGTATCATTAAAAGACCAAAAGACAATAAGACTATTACATCCATAATATGAAGTATTGAAGGGAAAGACTACAAGACTATCAAATCCATAATGTGAAGTATCTGAAAAGAAAACCTAATAATATCTATAGATGATCAAAAAACAGTAAATCTACTTGTCACATATTTAATAATGTACAATTTCAGGGGAGAACCTAAGGCCTCTCCATGTACATAGAAGAATAGATAGAACAAAGGTAAACAATATGATATAGAAATTACATTGTAAGTAGGGGCAGTGTGAGCATAAATATGACAGAACCTGCAAATAGAACATAGTAGATGGGACATGTGTTAAATTTCCACAAAACGTTGCAACTACTTAGATGAATAACTGAAAATTGAAACCAGTTTACCTTCACCAAGATACAGAGTTTCTTAACAATTCATATGGAGCAGAATAAAAACAGGCACATGCACAAATTGACACACTCTTCTCGAGAACCCAATAGGGAAAACCTACTTGCTTGATGTGGCTATTTTATTGATTCTCCTTAGAGAAATTGAATCTATTACAAAGCACTTTGTCTCTCTTGAGGAAGCGTTATTCTTCTCACACAAATCTCAGCTAGTACAATTGATCTTGTCCTTGATCACAAGTTGATCTTGGTTCCTGCACACAATTGATCCTTTTGTTGCCTCCTTGACTTGCTCTGCAAACCTCGTTGTCTTGCCTCAATTATGTTCCTCCTTAGTCTCCTTATCTCTTGCACCTCTCTTCCTATTTCCTAATGCACTTCTGGGCCATATTTCTTAGTGATGTCGGGCTAAGCCGACAATACCCACATTATGCATTTAAAATGCATAATCTCATTTCACCCAGGAATTTCAATCTCCCTATCTAGTCAGCCCTTCATCAATTATGGTTTAATGCCCCTTAATAATTTCTCATGTGGAAATGTTTCGAAGACTATTCAACAATCTAATCCTTAATTAACATCTCCCGCGGATTCTTGTTCAACCCTCATAAACCTCTCTAGCAGAATCTTGTTCAACCCTCATAAACTTTCGTTAATTCTTAAACTCGCGCACATTAACCATACCCTCTTACTCTGGTCTCAGATTTACTCAACACTAAACATACCATGGTTAATTGCCCTTAACCCGCTTTATTTCTATAATAACCTCATATAATATAAATATACATAAGCCGCATTAACCTTACCTTTCCACTTTTTCCACAACCTTGACACATTTTCCGAGGCCCGCCTTTATCGTTCAATCTCCACCATCAATTTCATTCCATTAGATCAATGGTTGTCGTGTGATCTCCACTCGTCCTCTGGAACTCAAATAACTTTAACTCGCGTCATTAAACTTCTTGGGTCCGCTCCGCAATTGAACAGCAATTGAACAACAACTGAACAACAATTGAACAACAATTGAACAGAAACTGAACAACAATTGAACAGAAACTGAACAACAATTGAACATCAATTGAACAACAACTGAACAACAATTGAACAACAACTGAACAAAAATTTAACAACAATTGAATAGGAATTGGTATTCGAATAGCAACCGGTTCCATGTTGACTTTCCCTTTTTGCATGGACGCTTCACTTTACGTCATTGATTTTACCATTCAATTTGACAGTCGTTGATCCACCCGATCAACAAATCCAATCGACATCCTCCACCGTTGATCTCCTCATTAATCTGACGGTTGATGGTTCACCCAATTATTGCACATCGCATATCACAATTTCTTCAGGCCAAGGTTAATTAACTCTTGAATGATGTGATGCGATATTCATCCAATGGTCAACATCAGTCGTCATCCAACGATCTGCGGCCCTTCAACTAACATGCGGATTTCCAAACGCCCAAGCCCCCTAGTTGACTTCACGTAAGTGTTTGAATTTGCGATCGACAGTTAAGGTCAATTGCTGGTCTTTAACCGTGATCAAGAATTTCCGCACTCTCCTAACCCCGCGGTCTAGTCCTCCACCATTCTTCTTCCGCCATTCATATCCGTCAATCTAAAAGATCTTATGGTTCTCATTCCTTTTTGCCTACTCCACATTTAGGCCGTTTCTTAGTGTTTCTGTGGTTTTAGGTTTCTTCCAGGGTTCTAGTTTTTAGTTGTTTTGAATCACAACTTCCTCATTAACTCCGCTTGCGCCTTTATGCTTTCTTCACCTCCACTGTAACATTAAAGGCTTCCTCCTATACTATTGATGTGTACAAAGCCGTAACACTTCTCCATCACTCTTCTCTATATTTTGCCTCTGATTCTGCACATGCAACTTCTGTTACATAGAACTTACTCTAGTTCACACACAAATTATATCTAAATTACTCCACACACACATAAACTCAGAATTGAGTTGTTTGTATTAGTAAACAGGTACTTACATAATTCCTTCTCTACGGCCTGATTTCAAATATCAGTGGCCTCTATTTCACAATCTGCTCCTAGGCTTACAATCAAACTCTTCATACTCTAATTCCTAACTTACTAGTTAACCCTTGACTATGCTTTTTAGGCTTACATTTATACAAAAGGATTCTACAACCAATTCCTGGTTTAGATCCATAAACTTCTCAACAAAACCCTAAAATCTCTTCCTTATCTCTAAGGATCCTCTCCAATCTACAAAATCATGAACTAACTCCTAATCTAAGATTTGCAATTAATTCTCACATCTCTCAATCTGTCAACTATCCTAATTCTCTCATGTTCTCCTACATTTGAGAACATTTACAATATGCTTCACAATACTTAATTAATTCATATTTTCATTAAAATCACTCAAAACCTAAGTAATTACATTAATTCAACACTTAGGAAACCAAATGCCTTAAAATACAAGACCCCCTATGTCTACTAAAATACAATGATATTGTTGAGCTGAATGCTCCTACATCACTTAGTACACTTGAGCTCCTACTTTTTAAAACCAACTCCTTCTATGCACAACCAATCAACTCTAAAATCCTAGCGCACTTGTGCGCCTATTCTTTAGGACACAATTCTTGCACTCCACAATCAAGGCTCTCTCGCACTAACTCGTGAGCTCTATCTTGTCACAATTCTTCATGCACAAAATAATTGTTAATTTACATGTGCCTTCATCCTTCCTTTATAGATTCAATCCATGCTAAATTAGGCAAGTACAAATTTAGAACTTGAATTGTGATTGACGAGTTAACTGAGTCAAATTGGTTCTCTCTCCAATCATCATTGGAGTTATAACTCGTCCTTCCTTCAATCAAGATTTAAGACCCAACCTGTTCTAATTAAACTTGATCTGCCAACCAATCCTTTAATCAAGCTGATAAAGGCTTCCACTTAACTAAAGCTCCAACACTACACATGAACTCATGATAATTATTTCCATAAACTGGAAATTAACTCACCACACTTGAAGTCTATCCTATGAGCTCACACTCAAACTGGGAGAAGGGAAGATTAAGGTCTTCACTGGCTAAGGCACAAGCGAGAAGACCTTGCTCGTTACATTTTAAACAACATGGCCATGATGGTGGTAATTTTAAAGACTGGAAAAATACCATTATTTCAAGACAAAAAGCAAAATTCAAAACCACGAAATGTGATGTGTGCAAATTAATATCTATCAATAACAAAAAGCAATAGCAGAATATTTGCTTAGGATGAGCAATTAATCTAGATCAAAATGATGACGAGAATCCGTCTACATTGAATAAAAATGATTTTAATACTATGGGTATGCCATGCTCATGTAGAGGTCACAAATACCATGAAATGCAAAAATGGACCAATCAATTGAAATTTAGTCATACAACTTAAAAAAGATGATAAACTAATAAAAATGATGACTTTCAAATAACATGACAACAATTGGCCCTTAAAAGGAGATTCTTCCAATTTAATCAAATAAATGTTTTTAGACTTGTATTTGTGTTATCCCCTAAACATAATTGCAATAAATAACCACACAATCTGCAACTTAAATACTTGGGAAGCTTGCTAAGCTGTAGTGTTGAAGGGTGGGGATAACCACAATTAATGAAGAACCGGAAGAAAGACAAACTTTATTTGAAGGCATCAGATACTGAAGTCATGCAAGCTCGCTCAAAGGATTTGTTTCTTTAGTTAGTACCTGCCTTCATTACGAGCGATTGTTCTAATCCATACTAATTGAAGTTTGTCTTTCTTCCTTTGTGATCTTGTTTGTGGCTGGTTCCTGAGCAGGACGCCGTTGCCGGGGATCGAACTCGTTCCTCAGCAGGACTGCGCAAAACGCTCGAACGCCGTTCCCGAGGATCGAACCCGGGTCACCGGCGGGAATACATGCCACCATACTACAACGACACCAAACAATGAATTAACTCTGCAAAATGAGGAAGTTAAGCTAAAATAAAGGAAAAGCTGACTGCAATTACTTGTGATCTATCAGTACTGTTTGTTTGTCTTTCAGATAAAATGTACATAAAACTGTGTGACCAGTGGGTATTTTCAAATGCAGTATATCTTTCAAATAAAATGTACATAAAACTGTGTGACGAGTGGGTATTTTCGAAAGCAATATACATAATGAAGCTTCGACCAACAAACCCAATAACCTAAAATTGAAACAGAAGAGAGCAGTGGGTATTTTGAAAAGCATTATACATGAAACTTCGACCAACAAACACAAAAACCTAAAATTGAAACAGAAAAACCGGTGGGTATTTTCAAAAGCAATATACATGAACCTTCGACCAACAAACCCCAAATCCTGAAATTGAAACAGAAAAGAGTATGAAACTTCGACCAACAAACCTAAAATTGAAACAGAAAAGAGCAGTGGGTATTTTCAAAAGCAATATATATGAACCTTCGACCAACAAACCCCAAAACCTAAAATTGAAACAGAAAAGGGTAAAAAATTTTACAATGCACCAGCCGGGAATCGAACCCGGGTCTGTACCGTGGCAGGGTACTATTCTACCACTAGACCACTGGTGCTGATATATGCAGGTTTGTCTCTTCTTCTATTTTATCAACAAACTCCTTCAAGCTTTTTAACGATCCGTTCGAAAACCATGAATTTGATGTGGGCGGTTTATATGAGTGTCATTTTTAGAAGGCTTTTTTTTTGAAGTTTTTAGTAGATTTCTGGCTGGATTTTATCAAGGAAAAAATTGTGATGAAATTTTGATTCGAAAATGGTTTTTGAATGGTATTGCTTTGAAAAACTTTTTGTTCACTACAATTGCGTAGAGTTTATCAATTAAACTTGTATATCCCGACTCGAATTTAGACAAAGTTGAAATTTTTTAAATTAATTTTTAGATTGCACGTATAAATTTAGTATTTTGCAAAAAAAATTATTGACCAAATTTGTTAATCACTAAAATGATGAAGAATTCTTTTTTTGCTGAAGCAAGAGACTTTCCTTCTATTTCAATAACCCAAAAGTAAAGTTACAATAAGTACAAAAGAACTGAATATCTCAAGGCCTACGAAACCAATGAGATTGTACTATCAAGGATGTGACCCACTAAACAAACTAAAAGACAAGCTAACCAATCAAGTTGTCCCCACGATTACAAGTTGACCCTAAGTCAAAGTCCGCCATACCTCCCATCATTAACTCGCAAAGATTGAACAAACTTGTGTCCCCACAAACTAGCCCGACCAGAGCTGACCATTGATTGCCACCGCAAAAAAGGATGGCTCGGAGAGATATCGGAGAGCCAAGATGCAAGGTCTTTAAGGCACAATGAAGGGTGGTAAGACGAGCCCCACCCCTACCACATGTTGAGCGCCGAGTGGAATCGCTCTCAACAAACCAAAACCACTTACCATTTGTGAGCCTTGTGATCATAAGAAAACTGCTTAACGCATGGTTTTCCGAACCGAAAGAAAAGTGTTGTGGAATTTCCTTTGTGGGAGTGATCCAGCATTTCAAACTGTTGAAACTGACAATGGAGCTCGCCACCAAGACATTCTATAACTGTAAATGAAACCTTGTGTCGCCATTCAGGAAACGAAGGAGATAAGTTCCCTTACCCCAAAGGAAGTTATCACCATGCAGAGTAAGCCCTTTTTCAAAGAGCCTGTTATTACAAAACCTAGCCCTGATTAGACTACTAATCAGGTAGACCTTGAGTAACTATTTCAAACCAACTTTTGGCTGAGGCTTAGCCTCCCCAACCTGAGAGGGCTCTCTCACAAGATTAAAGATTTTTGATAATGAATTAGATGGCTAACTCTATGAAACAAGTGAAGAAATATGAATGGTTGAACATGATCAGTAAGCATCCATTGGGCTTATGGAGTCAAGAACTGCTTCAGTATGACAATAAAATTAGCTTTACATGCAAGTCAGGGCATCTAGAATTCAACATATGAAGGGTACATTAGTAGCATAAAGGAAAACACAGTCTACAAATGTATGAAGGAAGTTAGAGCATAACCAATGAATTCTAAGTATCATACATTCATACTACTGCAAATAAGGAAATAAGGACAAACATAAACAAGCCACCATTGAACTCTTTCCGAATCCTGAGAAGTAAAGCCAAAGTCTGCATTCATAAAAACATAATCTTCTATAATGGCACAATATGAGTCTTTCTCTGAAAATTTCCAACCCTTTGTGCATCACATCTTCTCCAATATATAGAGTTCATTACATGACTTAGATTCCTCCTCCAACATGAGGGGAATTCGAATTTGCCATCAGTGACACCTATTCTAACCATAAAACAAACCTTTAAATGCATTTGACAGCTAACTAGCAGTCCTAGAGACCTAATACAACTAGGAGTGTAACTCCTTATTATGATTACAACAACCTAAAAATTTAAATGCATTCTTTGATAGCTGCAACCTCATGAATTCGAATTTGATGAAGCCTCCCACGTTGTCACGTAACTGTTGATGACAAACCCTAGAAATTAGGGAACATGTTTCCCTATTTTTAGGCTTAGGATCCTTGAAAATGGCACGTGGGACAGAGCCCTTATCTTCTCACTCATGACATATTGTACAAAACTGAAGGAGTTTTTTGTATTCCATGTCGTCTAGAACAAAACCCTCTCTTATTTTTTTAAAACACTTCTCTAGATGTGCATAATCTGTCCTTGAAAAACACGTGTCAAATAGGAAAAATTTGTTCTCTGAAATTAGGGTCTCAAAGAAAGTTTATTATCTCCCGACTGAAAGCACTTTTGAAGAAAGTGAGATAGGTTATTGTAGCTGAAGAGTTGATTAAGAGAAACCTCCTTTAGAATTCCAAAATACCTTTTCTTGTGACCAGAAACTGATCTTGAAAAATACTGCTAAAACCAAAAGCCAAAGCTTGACTTTCGGTAGTTTCTTAGCGCACGTTTAACCATAAACTCCTCCCACCTCAGAACGAATTTAAAGAAACTGAAAGAGATTTTGTAGTTTGGTATATTAGGAAGAAAAGCCTCTTTTAGTTTTCAAAATTGAGTTCTCAGCTGCTCAGGACCCCTTCTGGAAGTTGACTAGTAAACGTAGAAAACAGAGTTTTTTATGCTAAAACATACTTTTTTAGGGATTTCGTAGCGCGCTACGAAAACTCCTAGTTCAGTGATTTCGTAGCGCAAAACTATTTTTTTACACTGTCTGTGCTACGAAAACGTGGATTCGTAGCGAGTTTCAAAAATTTTCCAAAATGGCTAAACACATGACTTTCAAAACATGATATGAGATCCATAAAGTGTAAAACAAGGTTGTTGAGCTTTATTTGATGAGGGAAATGAGACTCTAACCCTATGACTTAGACTTTAAAAACCATAAAAGAGACTTAACCACCATCTAGCATTATGACTTAGGAACAAATATAAAATGTAAACCTTGACACAAGCTTGACACATGGAAATAATGTGTGGTGTGGGACCAGTGATGGGCAAGAATGGAGTGTTGACCCTATTTGACCATACCAACAAGACTCTTTTCTAGATCTTAGACACTAAAGCAACCATGGAAAGACTAGACCAAGACTAACACCAATCCTTTGGAATAGAATTGATGCTCCGAATTTAGAAATCATTTCTTAAGTGATAACAGAGCCGACCATCGAAATGAGTAGGAATAGTCATAAAGAGCTTTAATCATAGCCTGCCCTTTGTGCCCAATAATCGAAAATTTCCTTGTCCTTTGCGGCTTGAGCATTACAAAGAGCTTTTAACCTGCTTGGAGGCATCTCCTACCATTTCATTTCGATCCTGCAATCTAGATTAGTCACTCCATGGTTGGCCAGTAGATCTGCAAGTTTATTGGCCTTCCTCTGAACATGATTGAAGCTAATCGTTCATAGACTTTGGAGATGTTTTTGGATTCTCTGGTGCACGTGTATAAGTCTCCATTGTTTTGAGACCCTTTCAGGCGTTTTTCCATAGCTGATTTTCTTAGCTGCATTTACAGAAATCTCAAAGTCTGCTTCAATGAGAACAATTGAGCTATGATTGGGTTTAAGAAGCTCTAGACATTGCTCCAAAGCCATTATTTCAGCCATGTTGTTGGTGGCTTTGCCTAAATGACAGTGGAAAGTAAAAATTATTTTTTCTTCTTCATCTCTTAACACACCTCCATAACCTGCAGTCCCTGGGTTGCTTTTTGAAGCCCCATCAATGTTGCATTTCAGATAACCTTTTGGTGGAGGATACCAGAACTCATTTTCCCTTTCCAACACTCTTTCTTTTTTACTAAGACCCTTGAGGATGAACTCATGCATTCCCAGCTGCTTGAGAGTTCTCAATTCAAGCGCAGTGGGAGGATTCGAGGTATAACTGTGCACAGTGGTGGAAATGGTCTCCTTAATCTACTTTAAGATCAATTCCATCAAGCAAAGAGGAGTAGTTTTTCCATCCTTGAAAATTCTTTTATTCCTTTCCTTCCAAACATTCCAGATAATGAAGCTTGGTGTCAAGGTCCAGGCTAAATTAAGGATCTCATACTCTGAAATTTTTTTTCTCCACTTGTTCAAGGTGTTAATAATGCTTCCTTTGTCTCTGTCTGTCTGTTGAAAAATGATGTTGAAAGAATCCCATAACCAGGTGGTATAGGTGTAGTTGTTGAGAATATGCTCCATTGTCTCCTCTTGAGCCTCACATAATTGGCATCTAGAAGGCCCCATAACCCCCTCTTCTGAATGTTCTCCCAAGTTAATATTTTCTTGTGATGAACTAACCACATAAATAGTTTGATCTTCACCCATCCTTGGTGGCTCCAAATTTTTTGCTAGGACTTAGCCAAAACGCAAGGATCTAGGTTAAGGGAAATTCTTTTTGCTTCTTTGATATTAAAGATGCCTTCTTTGTTTTGGCCCCATCTTAACTGATCCTGCCCATCTGTAACCAAGATCTTCCTCTATTCTCATATTTTCATGAGTTCTTATGTTTTTGCTTTTATGGGGCCATCCCCTCTGCATTCTATTTTCCTCCAGCTTCTCCATTTCTCAGTGTCATGAGGAAGATTACAGAAATCCCTAACTTTTATTAGCCCTTAGAAATCAGTTTCCTGCTTGATGCTCATAAAGTCCTCCCTTAACAACATTGGTTCTTGTTGCCATTTATCTTCCCAGAAGAGAGCTTGTTCTCCTGCTCTGATTTCCCAGAAGCTATTGTTTTGTACTAGGCTCCTATTATCCCAGGCTTTATTCTAGATGTGAGAGTCTTTTATGTTCCTTGACATTCTGATAAGATCACTCATTTGCCAGGATCTTGCATATTTTTCTTTCCTAGTTTTAGCCCAATGCGCCCCTGGTTCTTTAACCCATCTCCACCAGAGTTTGGCTCCTAATACATTACTTAGAATCTCCTGATCGTCTAAGCCTAGGCCTCCATGACTTTTGGGCTTATAGATTTTATCCCAAGAAACAAGGGCCCATTTCTTTCTAGTTTCCTCCTTGCCCCAGAGAAAGTCTCTTTGAATGTTCCTGAATTACTGTAAGACCCCTTTGGGAGCTGGTAGGGCTGATAAAAAGAAAATAGGGATAGATTGAAGAACTGCCTTCGTCAAAATCAATCTGCCAGCAAGGTTCAACGCTCTAAAAGTCCATCTTTTGATCTTGTCTTGCATCTTGTTGAGCACTGGTTCCCAGATACTTTTGTGCATTGGTTTATCCATAAGGGGGATTCCCAAATACTTTGAAGTGAGGACCTCCCTTTGGAAGCCCAAAATTCTGGAGATGTTCCTTTGAATATCAATGTTAGTGTTAAAGAAAAAAAAATTGATTTGGAGAGATTGACTTCCATACCTGAAGCTGAGGCAAAGTCATTTAAGATTTTTTGTATGTTGTAGCTTCCTTGACTATGGGGATACCCTGCAGCATGGTGTCATCCACAAATTGTTGATGAAGGCTTGGCCGTTCTCCGTTAATTGTAGGCCCTTGATCTTTCCTAAGACTTTAGCATTTTTAATGGTTCAGCCCAATCCTTCCATCATGAGGATAAAAAGAAAGGGAGAGAGTGGGTCTCCTTGCCTGAGGCCTCTGGAAGGAGTGAAGATTTGTGAGGGTGAACCATTCACCAAAATTGAAAAGCTAGGTGAAGTAACCAAAGCCATAACCCATCCGATCCAGTCATGATCAAACCCAAAAGCGGAAAGGACCTTTTTGATATAAATCCAGTTCACCTTGTCATACGCTTTTGCAATGTCTAATTGCATGATCATACCGGCCTGCGTTTTTCTAGTGAGAGAGTGAACAACCTTGTGGGCTTGAATAATATTATCCAGGATTTGCCTTCCTTCCACATAACCAGACTGTTCCCCAGAAATCAAAGAAGGAAGAAGAGGTTTGAGTCTGTTGGCCAAGATCTTGGAAATAATTTTGTAAACAACATTGCATAAAGCAATGGGTCTGAACTTATCTGGAGTCAGGGATGAGTCCTATTTGGGGATCAGGGAGATGAAGGAGGTGTCGAGGGCTTTCAGAATGGACCTGCTTCTTTTGGAGTCCTCTACCACATCCAAAATATCCTGTTTGACAACATTCCAACAAGCTTTGAAAAAGTCAACATTAAAACCATCTGGACCTAGAGCTTTGCCATTCTGCATATCTTTGATCACCGTACTGACTTCTGCTTCAATTATTGGTTTGTTCAAGTTAAAGTTATCTTCTATAGACACCATCCTGGGAATATTCTTTATAATTTCCTTGATGTGTTGGTCTCTGTCTAGATTATTTTCATTTGTGATGCCTCTAAAATGTTGAACCATCATAGCTTCAATATTCTTGTGAGAGGTCTGAAGCTCCCCATATTCATTCAATATTGAGGAGATTCTATTGTGTGTTCTATTGGCTATGGTGGAAAAGTGGAAAAAATGAGTGTTTCGTTCACCTTCTTTGAGCCATTGAACTCTTTACTTTTGTCTCCAAAAGATTTCCTCCTGTTTGCGTAAATTCTCCCAATCAAGGTTGTGTTTTTCAGCTTGCTCACTTTTGGTTTTATCAAAAACATCTGTGATCATTGCTTGATTTAGTTCCTACATTTTGATCTCTACTGATTTTTTGTTTACAAAAATGTTACCAAAATCCTTCTTGTTCCATTCTTTGAGTTTTATTTTTATGTGCTTTAGTCTTTTATGGAGGAACATTTTGGAGCCCTGAACCTTTAGATCTTCAGACCACCATTTTTCAATGTTGCTGATGAAATCTAGGTGGGAGAGCCAAATATTCTCAAATATGAAGGGTTTGTTTCTAGAAGCATCAATTCCCTTGATTTCTAGTTGAATCAGCCAGTGGTCAGAGCCTCCAAATGGGAGAACACTTGCAGATATTTATGAATTTGTGAGCATCAACTTCTCGGAGATAAAAAATTTGTCTAACTTGGATGCAACCTGAGCATTACCTCCTCTTTTGTTCTTTCAAGTAAAAAGACCGTTATGCATTTCAAAGTCAACCATTTTCATGTCTTTTGAGAAAGAATGGAATCCTACTGAATCTCTACTGAGGATTCTAGTGCCTCCCTTTTTTTTTTTCCGAAAGAGATTTAATGATGTTAAAGTCTCCTCCAATGACCCAAGGGATTTCTTTATGTCTGCTTCTGAGATCTACCAGGGAGTTTAGAAATCTAAGCTTCTCATCTATTCTCTGAGGACCATAGACATTCGTAACCAGGAAGGTCTTAGACACACCTATTGGTTGAATGATAGCTCATAAGTAATTTCTCGTTGCCTCTGCATCTACAATGCTGACTTTTTGGGGGTTCCACAGAGTGAGAATGCCTCCCGCTGTGTTCTCTACTTTGACTTCTAGAAACTCAAATTTACTGAACCATTTGTTATGGATTTGTTTTATTCTCTGAATGGAGCATTTTGTTTCTTGAATGAAGATTATGTCCGGCATTGCTAATTTCATTCTGTTACTTAGCATTCTTTGTTTTCATCTTACTCAAATCTATCATTAGCTTTCCACACTCCATCAGGAGCTCATTTTTCTTTTTTCTGCCTCTTTTCTTTCCTAGATTTCTGGTGGCTAATCCTGGATTTAGTTTCATTATTTTCACCCCTCTGTGCTCCTGTTTGTGGATGTTTTTACCTTTCTCCAGTCCTTGTTCTTGAGTTTTCCATAAAAACAACTGTTGTATGCTGTTGCAATCTTCTTGAGGTAAAGAATATATTCCTCCTTTGGTTCCTTGCATTAGGAATCCTTCCAGATCCAAGTTTTCCTTGTTGAGTATTTCTTGTAGTTCATGATCTTCCAGATCTATTTCACTTTGGGTCATTTCCTGGTCCATTTCCATTTTTGTTTCACTTCTCATGGCTTCTTTTTGGGAGTCAATGTCTGGAGAATGATTTGTGTCCTCTTTTTTTTCTTTTTCTTTAGCATCTTCCTCCTGATATTGATTCTCTCTTGTGATTTCTTCAAGCTCTTCTAGCACCTGAAACTTATTATGACTACCCTTTTGCCCCTCAGTATGTTGTTACTTTGATCCCTTTTTTCCTCCCCTTCCTCTACTAGCCACTTTCTAAAAGCTTTTAGTGTCCTTCGTTGTATTAAGTTTTTCTTTGTTATCTTCTTTGCTGAGAGGACAATCTCTTAACAAATTCACATGTTTGTGGCATATTCGACATCTAAAGGGGATATGTTCGTATTCTACCGTCTGCACCCACTCCTCATCAAAACTTCCAGGATAACTTCATCCGGAAGTGCTCCTGATAGATCCATTTCCACACAGATCCTAGCAAAGGAGGTATATTTTCCCCTTCTTGTGGCTTCAGAAGCTTTGACATAGTGTCCTAGTTTATTGCCAATGGCAGCCAACAATTCAGTTTGCCAATAATCAAGAGGTAGAGAGTAGAGCCTTACCCACACAAGAACTGAAGAGAAAGTCTCCCTCTCTGGGACAAAGTTCATTCTCCAAGGTCTCATATAGAGACTTGCTGCAACAAAAAAATAGGGTCCTCCTTCGAATATTTTGTTTTTATCTTCGATGTTAGAGAACACTATTGTGAAGAATCCTTTTGACCCAAGATGTAGGTCAATGCTTCCTTTGGGCTTCCAATGATACTTGATCCATGTCTATAAAGCCTTTTCAGTGGGCCATAGTCCCATGAATTTACAGATAATGGCTTAGGTTCCCATATGTTCCCTATGCTCCTGCAGAGCAGGATCATTTAATATTACTTGAGGAGTGATTTCTGCTTTTGGTTTGCAAGGTCCTTTTTGTTTTTTGTCTCTTGAATCCAAACTTTTGTCTTCTTCCTCTTTGTCCTTTGTCCTATTGTTTTCTTTTGTTCTAGTCCCATCTATTTCCTTTTCATTGTCCCTATTTCTGTAGTTCATATCGTCTTTACTATTTCCAATTGGTGATTTACTTCTGCTGGCCACTGCATCTTTGTAGGAGGGAGCTGAGCTCCCTCCCCTGCCACTCTCCATTAGAATTGACTCTGCTTGCTATGGTAACCCTAGCCACTACGTTTCTCCCGCCGTCCTCACTACAATGATGCTGAATTCACCGAGCTGAAAACTTTTTAAAAAATAATACTTAAAACGACTCGGTTTATATGTAAACTTTTCCAAGTGCGATAGGTATTGGGTGGGCTTCTATGACGGCATCTCCTATCATGCCTGTCATATATGGGATACCACAGTGAACTCTGGTCTTCTTCATTAGCGAGTCTCTGTAAAGGTAAGGCTTTTTTATTGGTCCAAATTTTAGTAAAAGTACCTATTGAATTGAATTCAAAGGGGAAGACACTGTGGCCAGCAAATAGATGTAGCTTGTGTGCCCCGGCGAGCCTTATTTCCACCTCTATAGGAAATTTAATGTCCGACCCTTACAGTACCATGTGGCATGGATGGGCATCACAGTGTGGATGACAAATTTCCTATCGCTTCTGCCTCTACCACCGTTAGACGGTCGGAACGTTACAACATACGATACAAGATACATAACATACTCATTAATGGGTCACTTGTTTGAATTTGATTTTGAAAACCCGCCCAAATGAAATTTACATTTCTATGAGTGAATACCCTTAACCAATGTGTGATCGGAATATACGCTATACTTCAATTGCTACGGTGATGCTTGGAGGGTGCAGCGAAAGGGTTCGACCTCCTGCTGTTTGAATTCTTGCCATTTTCCAAACTTAGTTGCTTGCCCTGCATCATCATGATTTACTCAACCTGCACAGCACGAAGCCACGAACAAATCGTTGGGAATTGGCGAAGTTATAGGTAAACAAATAGAGTTTAGTTTTCATAGCATTTTTCCATTATTGTTTTGACTTCTTCCTAGGGTTTTCGAAACTTAATTTGCTAATGATTGTGAAAGATCACAATGATATAATTGAATTAGTTTACATTGTATATTGATTTATAAAGTGGTTGATTGAATTCCCAAAGTTTGGCTTGCTGGAATGTAAATAAAATCACCCATGATTGTTTCCTTGATTGGAATTCCTATTCAGAATTCATTTTATTGTGGATTCAGGGATGGAGGCGACTTTGAATGTATCCAAACCAAAGAAGGGTTAGTCAGTGGCAATATTTGGCCTTGGGGGTGTTGGGCTTGCCATAAGTAAAATTCAGCTTCATTTCTGAATTTTTCTTTTTATGGGATCAATATGATGAGTTTACTGCTTAATTTTCTGTTAGACATTTGACCTGGGCTTAATTGCACATGCAGGCTACTGAAGGGGCAAGATTTTCAGGAGATTCTCGAATAATTGGAATCGATTTAAACAGTAACAGATTTGAAAAAGGTTGTAAATGCCCATTTCCGTCATTTGTTAATCACAGTATGTGTGTTGACTCGAGAATTTCCTTTCTATTTCGTTGTTTGAATTATTTTTGTAATCTGTCCTCTTTCATCAAAGCTCTTTGGTGTAATGGAATTTATAAATCCACTGGACTACAAGAAGCCTATTCAAGAGGTTTGATGAGCTGCCTACAATGATCTCAACTTCTCTTTTCCTTTGTCTCTTTCAAATTTATTGGTCTTTGTTAGTGCTTAATAGATGCGTAAAAGAATTTATGTTAAAGCTCAATTTAGTTTTGTGTTGTATTCGGAGGGGTGGACTACAACATCGAAAGTTTGAATTGAATTGAAATAAACTAAATTGTATTCAGTGAAAGGAAATGAACTAAATTTCTTTGTAAATGAGTTTTTGATGTTATATGTGGAATTGGTAGACATGAGAAAAGATTATTACAAAGATTATGACTTTGATTTTTTATATAAAAGAAAAGAAAAAAAAACACTTTCAATTTCTAATTTCACATTCATTCAAACTTTCACTAAATACAACTTAATTGTATTCGGAGGGGTGGACTACAACATCGAAAGTTTGAATTGAATTTATAAATCCATTGGACTACAAGAAGCCTATTCAAGAGGTTAGATGAGTTGCCTACAATGATTTCAACTTCTCTTTTCCTTTGTCTCTTTCAAATTTATTGGTCTTTGTTAGTGCTTAATAGATGTGTAAAATAATTTATGTTAATGCTCAATTCAGTTTTGTGTTGTATTTGGAGGGGTGGACTACAGCATCGAAAGTTTGAATGAATGTGAAATTAGAAATCGAAAGTTTTTTTTTTCTTTTCTTTTCTTTTATATAGAAAATCAAAGTCATAATCTTTGTAATAATCTTTTATCATGTCTACCAATTCCACATATAACATCAAAAACTCATTTACAAAGAAATTTAGTTCATTGCCTTTCCCTAGTGTGCTTTCTATTCTTTTGAATATGTTAGGATTGCAATATTTCAACAGTCCGATTTTTGCACTCTTTTTTATTGTGTTTCACATTTCACTCTAGGTTTAAATTCAACAACATTCTCTGTGTTCAATTTTAATGTTGATGTGTACTCTTTGGACTATTCAAATTTGCTGCCTTAAGTAAAAATACCTCTTACCAAATGTTTTGATGGGCTAGGATTTCTTGGCCTTTGAAGTTGAGTTCAGTTTAGAAACTTATTTGAAAAAAATATATATTAATAACCAGACGTCACTATAAATTGCATACCAAAGTTGCATGGATTTTAAAAAAAATTATAGTAACATTTTGTTTCCATATACACGTTTTAGTGGACGTTGGAACCGAAGTGGCTATCCACACTCTTTTAGGTATTACAAACTTTAGTCTTGAAAGCTATGAACCCCTTATTGTATGAGTAGAAAATATTGGGTAAGCATAGAATAAAAATCACTAAATTTATCTTTGATTTGGTAAATTTGAGGGATCAAATTTGTGATGCCTCTTGAAATCAAAGTACAGTAGTTGATTGTTATGTAAAGAAACTATTTTTTTTTATAAAATTTATAATAAATTATTTTTGGATGTATCTCTCATCTATTATTTGGGAAAACAAGTCTTTTTTATGTTGGTTCAATGATATTACAATTAGTATAGATTCAATTTAATTTTTGATCTATTACCAAGTTCAGAGAGGAATAGCACATTAATAAAATGTTTTAACTATATGAAATTTTTAATTTTCATTTGCTCATAATAATAGTTTCAGGTTGGTTGTGGAGCAGGAAAAAGCAATCACACCCTATCTAGGTGAAACCTAGAGAGTTTTAAATCTAAAATTCTCTCTACATTACATTGATAAATTACATGTATATGCTTATGGTACTTTTGGCATTCATGTGTATATTTAAAGAAACACAAAACATACAGGAAATACCTTAACACAATGACAGAGGACAAACCTTAACAAAAATTCCTTGCAGTTCATAATTTTCCTAATATCATTGGATGTTTGGAAGCCCTTTTAGATTGTACCTGAAGAGAAAAGTTGACTTTATTATTACTATCATTGCATTTTGGGAAGTGAGAAGATGATTTTATTTGTAGTTGTGATTCTTCAAAGAGGTGTGCCACATTTAACATTTAAATTTTTAACTTTTAATTATTATAATTCTTAATTCAATAATTTCACTTTTCTTAATTAATAATTATAATTATTATTTTAATTATAAATTTCTATTCAACATAACATTACATGAAGTTACATGACTTTTCAACATTTCCCTCATATTGGGCTATAGAGCACCTAATGTAATTATATGTCATTCATTCTCAAAAGAAACTTATTTATTTTGTTACCAGAGAATAACCCTTGATATGTTGCAATGTTGTCTATTAAATCTCTTAAACCAAATCAATTGCTTGGTTGCACTGTAGATGAGATACTCTACTTAGATGCTTGGCTTCTTGGCTGTTCATAATATTATTCCTCCGGTCAATTTATAAAATTAATTTTTTATTCTCATAAATCAATTTGAGACACTCTAGTTCAATAATTAGATGTTTGGCTACTTAGTTGCTCATGGTATTATTCCACTAATTAATTTGAAACATTAGTTGGACCTAAAACTTTTATCATCCACATCCATTGGTCAATCTCCATCACAAAATTCTACTAAGTTTAATGTATCAATTTCCATTAAATGTAATGTCCATGTTTTAAGAAGTGCTACATGCGGTTGTGGTCCTCACCATTTCAAGATGGCAGAAATCCATGTCAAAGGTTTCACATTGTCTCCCTAACAGAAAACTTACCAAAATGTGGTGTGAAAACTTTCCCAATGGAGACACTCAACCTAAAATCTTAAATGTAAGGGATGCCTTAGCATATCCCTTGGATGCATTCTTGTGTTCTGAATTTCCGTACCCTAGAAACTTGGTAGGAGATTTGTTTTATGTACCCCAAAAATATCTTAAAACTCTCTTTGTTGATTAATAATGGTGTTAGGCCCAACCTAAAGAAAATTGGCTCAATCAAATTAAACAAAAATGATGTCTATTCTTGTACATACCATAATATACATCATGATGGAATTTGCATCTACAAATAAAACTTTTTCATTGCTTGCAACTCATCCTACATCTTTGGACTCAAGTATTTAGATAATTGACCATAGAAAATTTAGTTGTGATGTTGGATTTCAACTTTTAATATTGACAAATGTTTGCAAAAAAAAAGTTGCATCATTGATGGAATTTAGAAGATCTAACACATATACTTGAATTAAGTATTGGAATCAATAGGTGAATTCTCTCAAATACTTGTCCCTTTAGGTCCCCATCAATCCTTTGGCAACAAACTTTGGAAGAATGCTTTAAACCACATGAAGCCTCCTACAACCTGTAAACCAAACGTTGACCTGTGGATTTCGTATATGCTTTAGGCTACATGTATATCTTCTCTAACTCTCCACTAGGGAAATTTGCATTTACATAAAGTTGATACACATTTATACCATGTAATTTAGCAAGTATGAGCACACCTTAATTGATGACATTTGCACCACTAGTGATTTTTTTTTTTGGTAGTAGACTCCTTTAGCTTGAACATACTATTCTCCACAAAGTGTGCTTTATAAAAAATAATTGAACCATCTTACTTATAGTTTATATTGATAAGCCACTTTAATTCAATTGTTTTATTTTGAGAATGAATTCTACAAATCTCCAAACTTGATTTTCTAAACAACGATTCAAATTTTTTATACATGGCATTGTTCCAATGCCTTCTACTATCAATCATGAGGCTTCTTTGATAGTAATGTTTTATGAATAATATATATATAAAAATAGTAAAAATAATATAAATAAGAATAAGACATAAACAATGATTAATTAACTAATAATTAGTAGGAAGAGGCACGTCTATACAAAGATGACCATTCGTGAAAGGGTACTTACATGGCTATATATACAAGACCCTAACTCTCAATTGTATCATCATTCTTGTTCATACATTTTAATATCTATTCTTGTATCTTCAATGGAGATCTAGATATTCCAAGTCTTTTGGATTATTTAACCTAAATAACAAACATTGTTTGTTCCATTTGGTATGAGAGAAATTTGGTCCTTTAGGATGCGTAACCGCTGCATATAGCCACCTTCTTCGATCAAGGGCTTTGACCGTCAAATTTGTCAACATCATTATCGTTAAAGCATTTCGCTACCAGAATTGGAGTTTCTCCATATCACCATTTAGGCCTTTGGCCATTTCCAAAAATTAAAAAAATAATTAAAATAAAAAAAATGTATTAAAAAAAGAGTTATATATAAAAAAAATTGAGAAAAATAATTAAAAAAAAGAGACCAAAAAGAAAAAAAAAAAGAGATAAAAAGAATGGTTATACATTAAAAATAAATAATAAAAAATTAAAAAGTCAATATATATTGAAAGAATAAAAGATATATATAAATATATATATATATATATACATTATATATATATATATCAAAAATAAACGAAACACCTGCAGCTATCTGAAAACTACCCTGATCGAACAACAACACCCACTACTGCAAGCCATCTTTCATCCACGGTCCGCCCCAGTTCGAATGTCCAACAACCGGATCCCTGCCTCTTGTCATACACGGCCGTCCATCCTACATAATCGTCGCGTCATTCTACATCTTCTACCACCACTCCATCATCTTCGTTGTCGCAGCTAGGTCGCCATCAATATCAATCGTGGAGTAAACGTAGGGTTGATACAATTTTGTTGCTGCTATAATCCTTAACTACTTCTCCAACACTACGTAAGTTCCATTCAGTAATCGTGGAGTAAACGTAGGGTTGATACAATTTTGTTGCTGCTATAATCCTTAACTACTTCTCCAACACTACGTAAGTTCCATTCAGTCGTTCCACCGTTTCTTTTCCATTTCCATCGGTTAAATTCACCGACATCTAGAGTAGCCCATGGACTCTGATACGGTCATGAGGGTATAGTCTAGCAACTCTAATAATTTATACAGATTTCTACAGAATCATCAGAAGGAGGATCACGACCCTTGGTAACAAATGAAGGTTTTTAAAGAATATAAAAATCTATTTTAAGTTCATGAAAATAAATAATAATAATAATAATAATAATAATATCCATTTTTAAGGTCACAACCAAGCCAGACACCAAATTGATGTATGAGACCCCCTTGTTTGTGGGACAAGGGACCCACCTCCACGCAGCGATTTGACTACTAAGTCTACAAAGGCATACATACTCTACCCCCTCTGGTTTTGAACCTGTGACCTCTTAGGAGGAAACACATGCTCTTAACTATTAGGCCCACTCAAGCTATATAAAGTGAAAGGTTATTCAAAGGTTTTATTTAAAGTAAAGGGCCAAGATAAAAGAAAATAATATTACATATAAGGTGAAATAATATTACATATAAGGTGAAGTTTTTTAAAAGTGGAACTAAGTGAATTCAATTAGATAATCCTCTCGGTAATAATAGAGAGGAGGGATACTTTATAAAAAAAAATGGACATTCTGAAGTTTTTAATAGATAAAAAAAGTGACTAAAGGTGTTAAGATCTAAAAAGGACTTATTATATTTGGAAAAAGTTGATTTCTCATAAGAAAACTATAAATCCCTTGGTTGAAGTATCATTTGACAAAATTATCAATAAATATAAAATGATATCTAATCCGGAATTGAAGGAAGTAAGATTTCCAAAAACTTCACGTAATTATGCTTCAATGCTATTTAAAATTAAAGGGTCTATTAGCATTGCTAGAAAAACACTCACAAATGGATCCATATAGGCTCTTGAAGTCTCCAAATTCGCTTAGAAACATGCCAATGGATCCATTAATGCCCTTGAAATCTTCAATTTTTGCTCAAAGATCATCTAATGATCAAATTCAATGCAAGAGGAAAGCCCTTGGAAGGGCAGAAATGCACTATGGGGAGGCTAAAATGATTAAAAAACCATGAAAAACCCACAAACGGAGGCTTAAATAGAGGAATGAACAGCCACCGTTAGATCTTGCTTATCAACAAGATCTTCGTTATATTAGATCTAGGCAGCTAATCGCAATCTGCTAAGCAGAGGGGACAGTCTAAAGGCAGGTGCATGACATCGCCGATCAGTGATCGCTGATGATCGGATCGGTGGGGAGTATAGTTTATATTATATAAAAGACTCGAGCATTGAGTGATTAGTGATTGCAATTTATCGCATCGCTGATATCGCATCGGCGCTAACCATGGGGTAGGGCATTTACATATATACGGGTGTGACCCAATAACCGGGCTCGATGGTTATATAGATACGATTGCATAAAACTTCAAGTTTGCAGTTTGGTCATTTTCAATACATTTTCAATATATTTCGTTGTATAACGAAATACAAAGGGGAACTTGGTAGCGCTGATAGCGATAAATCCCAGACTCGAAAGGGTCTGGGAAGATATTATATAATATTTCAGGTCTGGGGAAAGCCATTTTAATGTTTTTATGTATTTTCATTATTTAAATGAAATGCAAAGGAAACGGGCCGAATGCAATTTGTGATAGCGACAAGGCCGGACCCAATGGGTTTCAGAGTTAAAATATATACTATTTCAAGTCCGCCAAAGCCGATTTCACGTGTTTTTCAGTGCTTTTCGAAGATTTCCAAATACAAGGAAAACACACAGGAGCAGGATTTTGCGAATTGTGATGGCGATAGGGGCGGACTTGAGAGAAGAATAAACCATTTTTTGAAGACCTTTGAATTCCTAAAAGGACAAAGAAGGAAATATTTCTGAGTATTTATTGTGTTGTCTGTTTATAACAGAAATAGTCACTATTTGCAGTATAAAGGGAAAACAAAGGCATGCAGACCCTTTACATTACCCAACAGAGTTCCACCATAGGGAAGCGTTGTTCCGCTATAATAGAAGCATGCATTGTTAAAACATTAGAAGGGCCACAACACACTACAGCTCGAAACAGAAAGATCAGGGAGCTCAAACAGCGCAACAACCACACCAACAAATGTTATGGAGCATCTCTGGCATAGGAGAACTCCCAGACAACGCAACAAGCCACCAAAAATATCTGAAAGTGGTTACTCTACTATCAGAAGCAGAAAACTCCGATCCCATGCTTATCTAGAGGGCATAAAATCAATTAACAATGCATATCAGGTATTAAGACTCCGAGCCTCTTAGAGCTCAGGAGCATTGTAAACAGGCTATAAATAGCTGAAAGTAAGATGTAATAGAGGTTCAACTTCTAGAGCTTATTCCTCCTTTGTTCCTTCAAGCTTCTTTTGCCATTATATGTTCAATGTTCATTCTCTTTGTTGTTCTATCCTTGCACTTGAACATTTTGTTCATGTTTTCTTTATGTCTAAGGCCAAATAACTGTCATCTTATCTCTGCTTTGATAAATTAGATTTGCATACTTCTTTGCTGCATGTAGCTAGCCCTACATATGTGGTCATATATGCATCTTCTAGTACAATCAGTATTCTCTTTTGCTGCCTGTAGCTAGCCATTCATTTATGTTTATGCATGAAATCTGTTGGTATAGTCAGCATTCTCCATCTATCCATTGAATTTATAAATTATTGAGCATTAGTGGTCTAAAGTCTTGTATTGGTGAGATAATTCATGCACGCCTTGAGTGAAAACAAAGCTGAAATGGTTATCTAACTTGATATAAACCATCATTTATTCCAATATTTCAAAGAACAATATTGAAGATTATATGTTACCAGGCATCTCCGAGCTACAACCTAGGAGAGTTTCTTGGAGTGATAACATAATTGGTGCCATTGCCGGGGAGAGGAAACTAAAGCTCAACTTCCCTGGGAAATGACATAGATCTAGCTTTGATGATAGACAAAGTCTGGGCACTTTTCTAGTTTTAATCATCTATCTGGCGACTCTACTAGAGGCCGAACCTCCTGGCGACTCCACTTCATAGTTCTAGCTCAGTTTGTGAGGCATACTTGGAGAATTCCTCAAAAGCTACAAGTTGACCCAGTACCTGACCCTAAAAAAATCATCAAAGAGAGAAAGGTATTGCAGAAAGGAGCATCAGGTTTAGGTAAACCTAAACAATCTCCTATATCTCTTCAAGAAAGGTTTGTAATAGAACAAATACATGTTGAGAGTATATCATCTAATGCTAGCAATGAAGAAAAACTCTTAGAGGTTTATAAATCTCCTTATTCTTCAGGTTCTCATTTTGCTTTAAGCCCAAAGGAAACCTCACCTCCTATCCATCATACTCCTTTAGTCTTGTCAGTCACTCCTCAGCCGTCTATCATTCATACTACCCGTACTCTTTTAGCCACCATAGTTATGGCAG
Organism: Pinus taeda; assembly: GCA_000404065.3. Lineage (NCBI taxonomy): Eukaryota > Viridiplantae > Streptophyta > Pinopsida > Pinales > Pinaceae > Pinus > Pinus taeda. The sequence continues at coordinate 133,396 of APFE031556658.1, forward strand.
GTCCACAAGCACCTATCAAATGGAAAGAATCATAGCTACTAGGTATGGACCTCTAATACTACCCAATCCTTTGAATGCCTTGCCTACTGGAGAATATTAGAAATATAGGCCCAAGTTCACTGGGACTGAAGGTGTTACTGCTGAAGAACATCTTGAGTCATTCTATAGCTATGTTGATAATCTGGGAATTAGTGAAGATGATGTGTGGATGATAGTCTTTGTCAAAAGCCTAGATGGAGAGGCTAGAAAATGGTTCAGAGAACTAACCCCAAGATCTATAGCAGATATTGAAGCTTTAGATGATGCATTCCTAAAGCATTGGGGGGATAAGAAGGATCTCCTCTACTACCACACTGAGTTTGGTAACTTAAAGAGGGAAAATGGTGAGTTATTGTCTAAGTTTAATAAAAGGTTTAACCGTATGTACAAAAAGATACCAGCTGAAGTAAAACCCACTACTACCTTTGCTAAACTTACCTATGCCAGTGCTTTTGATTCTGACTTCTACCTATTGTTGAGGGAGAGGTGATGTGCTACTTTGGCTAACATGCAGGATGCAGCTTTGGAAGCTCAAGGGAAATGTTGATAGAAGAAGACAGAGGGGCGATTCTTCATCATCTTCTGATCCTAAGATAGATAAAATGACCAAAATGATCGAGTCATTAGCCTTTGAAATCTCTAAATTGAAGGTTGAGAAGCACCCGGGGAAAGGAAGAGTGCCTAATACCTTTGCTCCTAGAAATCCAAATCCAAATCCATATAGAAGAACTAATGAGAAGTTGTAGATTTTGCAAAGAAACAAAGATGCTAATGAAGACCAAAGGTGAAGACTCCTTTTCAAAATGCAGTCATGGAAGAAGAGCAGTTTGAAAAAGATGATGAGATCCACTATCTGGAAGACAAAGGCAATCCCTCCTTTTTTACCTCAGCTACCTATGAAAGGTCATTATGCAATGATCAAATCAACCAAGAATGGGATGGTAAAGCTATTCTATAAACCATAGATCAGCAAAGATATAATTTGAGGTCAAAGTTAAATAATGACAAGGAAACTCCTGTTCAAAGAGTTTTTGTCCATGCAATACAAAAAGCTAATAAGCAAAAACAACTGGCAGTTGATGCCATCATCCTTAAAGCTTCAGCTCATGAGGTAAGAGGCCTTGAAAAGTCTCCTTCTCCTTTCAGTTTTCAATCAGAAATTCAGAAGCTAAGAATTCTTATGCCTCTGATTAAAGTAGTGAATAATGAGTCCTTCAAAAGATCCATCCTCGAGGCCCTTGAGCCTAAAGCCATCCAAGCCTCCACTGACCATGTAAATCTACAAGATGACAAGCTAGTTGTTATTCTCAGCCCAATGATTGAAAATTGTGAAGACAACTCCCCATCATTCTATGTCTCTCTGACTATTCATGAAAAAATCCTTCACAACTACCTTTTGGACACTGGAGCCAACCATAATCTAATGCCCAAGTCTATCATGGATGAGTTGGGTCTTAACATCACCAAGCCTTATCATGACTTGTTCTCTTTTGACTCTAGAAAAGTTAAGTGTCTAGTATTAATCAAGGACCTAGCCATCAATGCTCATAAGCCCTAGTTTTAACTCCTCTACACCTTATTATCCTCCTTATCCATATATTCCTCCATTGTGTCTCATATGGGATTGACTCCTCATACAATGTTGATGGTTTTAAAAGAATTAACACCAATGCTATCACCCCTAAAGTCCAATATTTGCATTGGTTTCTTAGTAGCACTTTCCATGTCACATCCCTCACTCCTTTAACCAATAATGTATGTTCATCAAATACAATATCCCTACTTTTGATAAGATTCTTGTTTACTAGATATTAGACTCTATAAATACTTGAATAACCATCATATTTGACCATTAAACCCACTTCATAAATTTTCACCCAATTCCTCTCCTTCCCATATTGTACACAGAAATAAACATGGTGTTCAAACACCTCCACACATAGATTGTTTGGCTTCCTCCCATTCCATGCCTCAAAGAGATGCATGGACTGTAACAACACCATGTTAAAGTTTCATGTAATAAAGGATAATCAAGAAAAATAAGACCAAGGTCATTCAAATCTTTCTATCATTCCGAAGTGTCCTGATGATGGACCCCCGTTGGGGTTCGAAACGTCGACAGACTGAAATGAAAACTGTGGATAATCCGGAACATGAAGCTACAAATAATTCCCACAGAGGCTTGAAAACCAACAAGAAAAATAAGACCAAGGTCATGAGACACGTATTCTAAGCTGAATGTTGGACAAACATTTTAGTGGGTGTTACCAGGAATAGTGTCCACTCGGATGCTGCTATTCCCACTAAGATGGGTGGCTATCTTAGAAACAAACAAGTAAAGTCTACTATCATTTTCTTTTATGAACATAGACAAGAGGAGAACCAAGAAGACCAACCTTGGGCTTGCGCTCGATTTCCTCTCCTTCTTGATAGAGCTTTGCCGCTTCTTCTTCATTTGCCTAGCTTCAAAAGAACCTGTGGAATCACAGCAACATACTACTATCAAAGAAACAAAGATCTATATTCATAAATAACACAGGAGCAGATGTGTGTTAACCATATAAATGCATATATAAACAAGTACACAAGAATATGGAAGGAAACTAGAATAACTTTATTAAGATGAAAAGTAGCAAGAGGATTCCAACCATATGTTCTGACCCAGCATCATCCTCCAACTAGGAAGCCCTTCTTCACCTCAAGCAAAGCTTAGATCACCCAACACTATGAATGTACACC
>APFE031556658.1:140968-154792 GCA_000404065.3 Pinus taeda
TTCCACTTCGAGAATGATGATCTCTTACTCATCCCTGGTCGAAAACAGAGAGGCAAGTGTTATAGGGGAAGCTTCTGGAAGATTCCATGATCTTCCACCTCACATTTTTTCCCTGCCATTTGTCGATTCCCGACCATCGTACCCTACAGAGGAGCCATTTAGTATGCATCGCACCCTGTACACTAGGAAGGTGATATGCATCACACCCTTTGCACTGGGTTTTCAGTATGGTCCAATTTTGACCATTTATGAGCAGTTTTTAGTGGAGAACTTATGGGATATGATGTAATGAGCTGACCTTATTCCTTTAGGTAGTGAAGCAACACTTTTAGGGGCTTAGGATTCCTTAGTTTATGGACATTTATGATTGGGGTTGAAGTGCCCAAAAATGTTTATAACAATTGCCCCCTAAAGCATGAGGTTGTTAATCTTTTTGATGTCGAGTGAAATGCTTTACTATGAGGATCCAATGTTTTTTCGAGCTGGGAGGCGACCTGTAATAAGATACAATACAATACATTATTTTGACAACATTTTTTCATGATCTAGCTGAGGCGAGCATTCCCATGCTCAGCTTTATAAATTCATTTTCATGTACATAGGACAGACAATCGTTTGTGTGGTAGACTGATGATTTGGATTCATCATCCTTTGATTTGGATGATCATCTGTTAGGTAATGATGTACATTTGATGCCTTTATATTCCTGAATATATCATAGCCAGATGGATGAAACTAGATCCGGGGTCTTCAAAAAACTCGTTCAATCTTCACTCGGAGTACAAGTCGATCCATGTGAAAAATGTTCTGAAGTCGAACATGGAAAGACATCGCCTAATTACCAACCAATGATGTAAGCTATTAACAGGCGCGAGAGGAATCACCAATAATTACAATGACCTCAAGGTACTACAGTACAATTCACGTGATGTGAAAAAGGACTTGGCTTCGAACACCACGTGAAATCTCTCGGTCGAAGGCCATTGATGTAAACCTGTCGCCCAAAGTGAGAAACTTGCCATTGAGGCATGCAAGCTTCAAAGTACTGAAAGGGTTGTTCCTAAGTCAACTTCTTGGATAATGAGCTGCTGTCAACAAGAAGCGTCCCGTTGCAGGAGGGCCTTAATGAATCCCACTTCAATGACACGGAATGAAGCAAATGATTTTGGAGGTGAAAACAATCTGACGATATAGGGTTCAGGGTGGCGGTCATGAAGAAATGGAGCATGAATGTATTGCAGTGGGTGAGACACATGCGAATTGTCTGAATGACTTCTCTTGAACATATCGGCGACACTGATGATGAATTGGTAGCATTAACCCCAAAGATGGATGGTGTAATGGACCAATGGTGATGACCAGTGAACGGAACAACCCAACTCGGCATGGATGCAGAAGGAAAGTGTCAAGTTCCAGAGCGACTTGCTACCAATAAAGGTTCTTCAAGTTTTCTTCCCAATTTTCCCCAGTCATTGCTAACCAGTACCTCTTTATTTTTGTCAAGCTTGAGGAGGATAACATATGATTGTTCTATAATCTGCCCTTCGGGCGAACCTATCGCTATATTTTAGCGAGCCTAGCGACAGTGAAACTCGTTCTCATCCATTTGAATGAGTTTTATCGCTATTCGGTTTTAACGAGTTTAACGAAAAAGATAACTCGGTCCCTTTCAATTTTAGAGAGTCTAGAAGGAACAGAAAGGAGACTCCAATGATTATTTTTCATCATATAATCCCTTAAGTCCGAGAAAGCATAAAATAATACAAAAGGGATGAATTTTCGATAGTTTTAACGAGCCAAACAAGACAAGCGCTCGATCTTTTTGTGTAATAGTCCCTCAGGTCCAAAACTATTAAAATCTAAAGGAGGGATAGCACTTCTGATGACTTTAATGAGCCAGAGAGGCCAATCACTCGGCAATCTTTTCATATTTTACGAGCCAGGTGAAAAGAGCTTAAAGAAGACTTGTTTTCGAGGAATGAGTGATGGTTTCGGGTAGCAGCTGATTCCAGGTAAGATTTGGAATTTTCCAATCATGGTAGCGTCACAAGGATGGCTAATAGAAATCACTCTTCGCAGATGTTCCTCGAAGGGGTAAACAATCATATGGGGGTGAATGATCGGTTGAAAACAGAGTGGAGGTGATGGCGAGAACACGACCAAGGCTCATAAGCTGGCGATAAGGCATTCACAATGGTTATTTACCAGTTCATTTTTTAATGAGCTTAAATGCTGGGGGAAACATTTTGTCATGACTTATGTTTATTTTTTAACGAGCTTGAACTATGCGCTAAAACTGCTCGTGGAGGGTTTATTTTTTAACGAGCTTGAACCTTGCCGTAACATTGCTCGCGATGATGGTCATTGAGTCTTTGATTCACCATCAACATTTTGTTCTTTCAAAGATTGTACTACCTGTTCATTTGCTTCATCAAACCGATTAGAAATGAAAACATATGCTTCATAAATGAGTTAAAAACACTAGTATTTTACTTGATTTACGTGCATGGTAAATTAAAAGTGACTTTTACCTCTCATTTTACCATTTCATTTGAATTTGGTTTGTTGGAGCTCTCGAGGTGCTTTTCCCCCTTGATTTTCACCAGCGGATTCCGGGAGATTCTGTGGACGATTCTCGATGCTGTTTGGACCAGGTAGGAGTTGAACTTGTGCTCTTCAATTGCATGCCCTTCATTTTGGATTCTTAGCTTGTTTCCTTGTTCTAATGAGCCTCTGGGGTTTGAAGAACTCGCCCTGGGACCATCGCACCCTTCCTTAATTGAAAGGTGCGATGCATACTGATCTTTCCACTAACTAGTCAGTATGCATCGCTCCCAGTACACTTGCTGGGGTGCGATGGGCGCAGGGAGGAAAGTTTTTGGACAGTTTCCTCATTGATTTTTGCCTGTTTTTTACCAAATGAAGATCTTGAATCTTCCCTTGTTTGTTTTTCATAGATTCATTGGAGAAAAATGGTTGTTACATGGCGAGAGTGTGAGCATGAAGAAGAGGATGCTGTTGCTTTACATGATCCAGGCACAGTAGCTGCATTGCGGAACTGTGGCTTGTTGAAGTTTTTCCATATCTATAGCACGAGGCAACAAATTAGTTTGTTTGTTGCAATATTTCCTCAATGCCTGGGATCCTATCAACCAGGTGTTCCAGATTAGGGGCAAATCGATCCCCTTGACAGTCGTGGACATCTATTTTCTAACCGGTTTATCAAGGCATGGTGCCCCTCTCTCATTATCAGGCTCCGCCCGTGGGGGTGAGTCCGTGAGGGAGTACATTCGCCGACATTGGAGAGAGGGATCTCAGCCGAGTACGGATGGCAAGATCAATATCCGAGATGTCATTGACCGGCCCTTGCGGACCATTCTGTTCACTTTTTCTAGACTGGCTGGTAGTTCTGCTCTTCACATAGCCAACAGATCTTACATGCAGTATGCTTTGGAATGCCTTGAACCGAAGGTGTTCATTTGGTGTGATGCAGTACTCTCTGTGATGAAAGAACAATTGACCAAGGTGAAAAGCGGAAGATCCAAAAACTTTGGTTATGGTTCTATTTTGACCGCTCTTGCCTTGGAGAGAATCCCACTGATGCAACCGCAGTACATTTCACTTGGCCTACCTCCACCGACTAAACCACGGATGCAGAGATGGGTTGATCACATGTCTCGGCACACTGGCCAGCCCCAAATTTCTTTTTCTAAGACCTTCTTCTAGTGGTTCGATTGTCAGGAGATGGTTTATGCTAGGTTCCCATATGCTGGTATGGATTTCCGAAGTGATCCGGACTTGGTGCTGCCTGTTGGCGAGCAGTGGGGTGCCATGGGTAATTATTCTGACCATATCTCTGTTCATTATTCTTTATAATGTTCTTATGTTTTTTTATCAAGACTTATCAAAACTCATGTGCTCATGCAAACATCGGGCCAGTTCTACCAGCAGTACGCTGCAGAGACCCAGCGGCCGCTCCAGCAGGAGAGGCTGTTGGGAGGGCCATCCTTCGCGACCTTGATGTGGTCGAGACTCTTTCAGCACTATAGAACCAGGTCGAGGGTCTTACCCTTGGTATCCCGGATGTGAGGACCGACGAGCTGCCTCTGCGGTTGAAGCGACATACTACTGGAGTGTCGAGTCGATGGACTAGGCTTTTACGCATGATTGCACAGGTGATGACTTGTTATCACTAGCATCATTAGACTAGGGTGCCCCCTAGCATTTTGCGTTTTGAGTCATTTGATCGATTTTGTCTTGGTTAGATAACATTATGTACAAACTATAAACAATTATGAAATATATTTTTGATTTTCAGAGCTTTATTTTGGTTAAGTTACATAATCCTGCTGCATATATTAATGTGATGCTTCTTTTTATAAATGTCACAAATGTCTATCTAACACATAATTTGCCAATGAGTCCGTTAATGTATTTAAACTTCTAGAAATATGTTGATATTAGATGAAATCGAAATATCTTTCCAAATTTTGACCCTTAGGAACATGCGATAGATAGCTGGATTTCGTACAGAATAGATGTTGGTGAGTTGTAGAATGACGAGCTGTGAGTCTAGCCTGATGACAAGTCGGCATATGCCATGTGAGATGGCATCAGAAAGGAATTCTATCAATGCACTGTACTCAACGATATTGTTCGTAGACCGACCAATACAGACTCCTCTGAAACTTACTAACTCGCTGCTAGGATTGAAAATGGCCCATGCCGCAGAAGACAGGTTCCACGAACTACGACTTGCTCCGTCGGCATATCCAACGAATGATTCCAATAGGTTCGACATCTGCAATGAATGCAAAAAGTGGATTACCTAACCAAAATAAATGTTCTTGGCGAAAACAAAAATGTAACAAAAGCATGAGGATTACTACGCGAAATCAAGCATAGTAACGCTTGAGGTACAACCCGTTGCGAGGTTGTGCCAGTGGAATCCCATCATAGTCCATCAACTCGTAGGCTCCTTTTGCTAATACTCGTTTAACAATATAGGGACCCATCCATAATGATTTGAATTTCCCTGCTTCCAACTTATCGGATTCTTGGTCGTAAAGTAAGACCAGGTCACCTTCTGAGAAGCCGCGAGGTTTGAAATTCTTGTCGAATTGTGCTTTGACTCGCTTCTTATGAGCTTCATTAGCCGAAGCTGCATCACAACGGGTTTCATCCAATTGTATTAGTTCCAAGAAATGAGCCTCTTCTTCTGAGGTTCCAGGGAGAAGGTTGACTGCGAGTTTGAGGGACGAGATTTCACATTGAACCGGTAAGATTGCTTCCAAACCATACACCAATTGAAAAGGTGTGAACCCAGTTGCATTTCTTACTGATGTCCGGTATGCCCACAAGGCTGAGTATAGGATTAGGTTCCAATCCTGTTTGTGGACTTCGATCATCCTTTGTAGCATGCACTTTAGGACTTTGTTGATTGCCTCAACTTGTCCGTTAGCTTGCGGATAGTACGGAGTAGAGCTGTCATGGGAAATTCCTAATTTGGCAGCCAACTCAGCCATCATGTGATTGCGAAAATGCGATCCATGATCTGTGACTATGGCCTGTGGAACGCCGAATCTGGAGACTACATGATTAAAAAAGAAAAGGGCAGCCGTTTTGCCGTTGTTGTTTAATGTAGGCATCGCCTTGGTCCATTTGGTAAAATAGTCTACCACGACTATGATTTACCCATGCCCCCCAGCCGAGGTGGGGTTACATGTCATGAAATCTATGCCCCATTTGGCGAATGGCCCAACAACTACTACTGGTTGCAGCGGTGTGGGTGGTTTTCTGGTTTTGCTATCAAAAATTTTGCAAGCATGGCAACTTCTAACAATGGTTATGCAATCTTTGAACATTGTTGGCCAGAAGTATCCTGCTCACAAAATTTTTTGCACCGTAGCATAACCAGATTGATGCCCCCCACATGCGCCTGAATGATATTCATTCAGGGCTTTTTCGGCCTCCTCATGGGTGAGGCACCTCCGCAGAACTGTATCGATACCATGATGGTAAAGAGTATCACCGACGATCACGTAGTCTTTTGCTTGGTATCGAATACGTCATTATTCAGAGTGTGAGGTATTAGACCTATATGTTTGTGTCTGGAGATAAATGATTATATCTACGTACCACAGATCGCTTGAAGATATTAGAAACAAATTTTCATCCACGATTGCTTCTTCAGATGTTGCATCATTGGACGACGATGGGAGATCGCATAGTAACTCCGCGACTACCAGGGCTTTCTTTGATTTGGATTTTTTTAATTCCAAATCAAAATCTTGTAGAATTGCTATCCATTTTGAATATTTGCCCCCCAACAACTGTCGCGACAATATATAAGTCATGGGGTTGCAATGTGATAAAATGGTAGTTTTCCTGAAGAGGACGTAGTGTCGAAATCCCTGTATCGCTTGAACAACTGCTACGGCAAGATTTTCAATGTAGGAGTATTTCATTTCCGTATCATTTAAGTTTCGGCTTAAATAATATATAGGATGTTCAATTCCATTGTCTTCTTGAACTAAAACCATTGCTATGGTCGTATCTGCTGCATCCAAATACAGGTTAAAGTCTTTTTGATAATCAGGAGCATACATTAATGACGCTTGTATTAGAGATTTCTTTAAAGCATCAAAGGAGGCTTGCGCAACCTGGTCCCAAACGAAGGGTACTTCCTTTTTCAATAGACGAGTATAACCTTTAGCTAGCTCGACGTAATTTGGAATGAACCTCCTTAGGAAATTTTCTTTCCCTTGGAGTTTCTCAATCTGAAGCAAGTTCGAAGGTGGAGGCAAATCGATGATTGCCTGAACCTTGCAAGGGTCGAGATGGATTGCATCCTTTAAGACTATGAAGCCAAGTAAATGACCAGAACCGACACAAAAAACACATTAATGCGGATTGAGTTGTATCTTGTAGTGTCGGCAACATAGAAATATCGCTCTCAAATGGTGCGGATGATTCGTCCGCTTTCGCGAATGAGCTGGGAGATCATCGAGATAAGGTTGAACGATGTTTTTGATGTCATGGAAAGCATAATTCATTGCTCTCTGAAAAGTTTCCCCTGCATTCTTCAAACCAAAGGGTAGCTTGCGATATGCGAATGTGCCCCACGGACAAATGAATGCAGTCTTTGACTGGTCCTATGGGCGGATATTTATTTGATTATACCCAGAAAATCCATCCAGAAATGAAAATATTTCGCATCCGGCACATTCATCAATTATCTGGTCGATAAAGGGTGTAGGGTAGTTGTCTTGTGGACAAGCTTGATTTACATCCCTGTAATCGACGCACACTCTAATCGTTCCTTGTTTTTTCATCATAGGAACAATATTCGATACCCAATCGATTAGAGGAACGCGGTAAATGAAACCAGCATGGAGGAGTTTTTCAACTTCCGCCTTGATGGCAACGGCTTTCTTAGGGTGCACCTGCCTTAGCCGTTGACGTACCGGTTTGACATCTGGATACATCTTAATTTTGTGTTCAACTATGCTCGAGTCAATACTTGGCATTTCATCATATGACCAAGCAAAGACATATCTAAACTCACGAAAGAGAGTGCTATATATTTCCAGTTCTGAAGAAGAAAAAGATTTTCCAGCATGAATATTGTCTACAACATCTATTTTGGTTGAGATATTTATGGCAGTAGTCTCTTCGATATTGGATAGGTTTCTCTCGGAATCCACTGTATTTACAGTATTTGTCAGAAAGTCAAATACTGAAGGATGGTGTAGGTCGCTGGAATTATCTTCTTTCCAGTTCAGAAGATGGGAACGATGGTGGTAATCTTCCCATGGTGCCCCATCAATCATCATCGATTTAATGATTCCTTCGTCTGTAGAGTGTACTTGCAACCAAGGATCTGAAGGGGTGCCATATTCCTTAGACCTATCTATCCAAACACTCGATGAGCGTTGATGCGGGTTTGCCTCCCATGCTGAAAACATTGATTGCTATAATATTTCTAGTGGGGTTAGAGGCAAAACTTGCGAATGATCCATTTTAACATCGTTTTCGGACATATTTTGAATGGAAGATATCATATTGCAGGTTCCTACATTAGCCACTTCCGCCAAATTTGTAGGAGGCAGTAGGGTAAAAGTTCCCATTAACGTAGGGTCTTTTAGTAGGCCTACTCTGATATTATGAAGCGTGCTAGGGATTCCATGGATCATCAGAATGCTTCCCGTAACTTGCGAACTATTGGGGAGAAAAGTTTGTTGGTCGATGATTGTAATTCCTCCTTGGCAAGGAAATGCAATTTTCCTAAAGTAGGTCGACACAATGGCTGCCATGGCATATATCCAGGGTCTTCCCAGTAGGATGTTGTAATCGAGATTTCCGTCGATGACTTCAACATCGATTTCTATTGTTTTGCCCCCTAGTTCGACTTGCAAGTTACTTAGTATCCCATATGGGGTGTATGTTCGTCCATCAAATGCTTTCAATGTCGTTGATGATCGCGACAAGGACGGAGACCCTAGAGTTTTCCAGCAACTCATCGACATGATACATATGGATGCCCCCTCATCAATAATTGTTCTATGAACAATTTTGTTGAGGGCTTTCACTTGAATGAGGAAAGCTAGTTGAGCTGGCAACTGGGGGTCGTATCCTTTGTGATTAAAAGATACAAGATTGGAATCCGTTGGGTCAATCCCACCTATTGCTGATAATAAAGCCTGCTTTTGGGAGGGGCAATTTTGCGGTACCTCAAGAGTTGACATCGCAGATGGGGATTGAGCTAAATCCTCCACTATATTATAGTGTTGTGCTGCTTGGGCACGAGGATTAAACGTCGATTTGTGTACTACTCCCTTTGGCGGTTTAATTGTTAATTCAAGAATGATGGGTGGTACGACTTCATTTGAAGTTGTTGTTGAACTACTAGGTTGATCATTATCCTTGTTGTTCAACATCTGTGGATTCCCGTAATCTTTACTCCTTGTCGTTATTAGAGCATCATTCAGTTGCTTTGAAACTGACAACATTAGCACTTAGGATAGGGAAGCATTTTCTCTAGCAACCAGATTTGTTCCTGGGTTTGGAAATGGATCTATCAATACAGCCGAGGTTTTCAAACTTTTGAAAGATTTCCTAAGTTCTTCTTTATATGGACAGTCTCTTGTCCAGTGATTCTCGTCACATATATGACATGGAGTTTTTGGTTTCCCATTCCCAGAAGGGTTTGCAGAAGATTTTCTAGGAGGTGAGTCCTCCTGGTTTTTCTTCTTCCCTTGTTTTTTCTTCTTGCCTCCTGGCTGCTTGGGTTCTTTGCCTTTGTTTGTTGACATGGCATTTACTTCCGAGGCTAGAAGTTCCTCATTTTCATTTTGACTCGAAACCGTGCGGGCCTTTTTCGATGTAGCCTTCACAGTTTTAGTGATTGTCGTACCTATCACACCATCGCCGGCATGAGAGTCTTTGTTTGATTTAGGAGGCAGAGGAACAGAAAATTCTGGTTTAGAGCATCAGGGATTTTATTGTAGAGCGTGCCAGACTGAGTATAGATCAAGTCTAGATATTGTGCATGAGCAATAACTTGCTCTTCAGTGACGACTCCTCCCTTTGCCACATCCTCTGTAATAACGAGTAACAGTGACTTAATAAACCATTCAGCCAATAGCTAATGAGGAACATATGTTTTTACCATTCTACAACGACGTCGCCACTCATGAATATGATTGAATATGTGAGTGGCTGTCGTTTTTTTGAAATTGGTAAGTAGCTGAGTTCCTGTTTCGTACCTGATAGGTAACTGAAAATGGGCTAAAAAGGTTGTGGCTAGGGTACTAAAGTTATCAAACGAAGCTATAGGTAGTTCGATATAACACTTTGCTGCCGGACCAGTTAACGTGCGCTGAAAGAGGCGAAGCCGAATCGAATCATCATTGAGAGCGTTTGATGAATACCATAGATGAAAGGTCATCACATGATTCAATGGGTCTTAACCCGGTTTTCCATTAAATTTAGGAATATCTGACGGAAGTTTATGCGGAATCGTCGACCACCAAGGGGCGTAGGCGATTGGATCGTTTGTTAGTCAACTCAGATCCGGTAACTCTAAAGTTGCCACAAAAGGCAACTGTTGGTTCAGGCTTTGTTGAGCATACCCAGGATAAGACAAAATTGTTTAAGCAGTCGGCCTTTACATACCAGCATAATGCATTTGATGTTGGTAACTTTGGTAAGGTTGATGGGCATAACCATTATGATATGGTTGATACAGCTGCCCATTACTTGCAAAGACTTGTTGCTCATATCCTTGGTAAGCCTGCTGGAATTGCGGTTGTTGGTATTGCACCAACCATGGTTGTGAAGCCATGGACTATTGTCTAGTACTGACTGTTTGACCAAGATGGGGATTGGTGTTCCCTGTTTGAAACTGTGCCATTCCACTAGTTGGTGATTGTGGTTGTGTCAGAGGTACAAGAGATTGTTGTATTGCAACTTGCGAAACTTGAGGTTGGCATACAACTGGTGACACTTGTACTTACGATACTACCACAATAGCTGGCGTAGTGGGGATGTTTGTCATAGGTAAACTTTGTTGTATTGAGCATACAACTCTTGTTTTTTGAGACAGGATTGGCACCCAACCGCTAGTTGTGATTCCAGCATAACCCAAATTTTGTTTTGAACTCATGCATGGTTGTCCTTCCGAGGAAGACAATGAAAGGGTATACGGCCATCCATACGACAATAATCCAGTACTCAAAGGAATGATTTGCCTTTGGGGACCAGTTTTCCCAAATTGACCTTGTGACGAATCAATTTGTTGAGACTCAACGTAAGAGATTCCAGATATAATTCTGGACGAACAAACGGGAATAGTCCATACTATTGAAATAGCCCCTGGATGGACTCCATCCAACGATTGAAAGCTGGTTGGGATAGATGGCACACCGGTGAACATTGTCGGAATAGCAAAAGGAGCTTCTGCTGTTACTGTGTCAAGTGACATAGTCCTTGATGTTGACGGCTGTTCAGACATATTAAGCCTATCCAAAAGATTCCTCAGCAATTCTTCAGGAACTTCCGAGGGTGGGGGAATATTTTCTGATGAAGAAGGATACAGGGTGATCCCAGCTCCAAGTTGCGTTGGAGTGCTAGATGGAGGATCTTCCACAATCTCTTCTATGGCAATCAATCCAGGAGGAAGAGGCAGACCATCAGGTCCGTAAAATATTTCTAGTGCCGAAGAAGATGTAAGTTCTGCAGCAGCAGACAGTTGGGGAGTAACAACTTCTGAATCGATCGTAGATGGAGCCAGTTCAGGAATAGAAGTGTTAACCGTCATACTAGGATCAGTTGTAATGTCCTTTTGCTATTGCAGAATTTCTCCTGTAGAGGCAGGGATACCAGAAATGTTCAGAGTAACCGGAGTCTCTGAGGATGTCGGAGTGCTTGCTCCAACCAACCTAGGGGACTTTTATTCGGCTAAATGAGTTCGCTTCATCCAGAATGGTTTCGCTTCCAGAGTCAATGACGGTTGACTCGTAAGTCTCCACGAACGATGGGGTTTTGATTGACTTTATTCCATGATTACGGATTACTTGATCAACTCAAAATAAAAAGGGAAAAAAGTTTTTAGAATTAAATGAATTTTAGACGCTTTGACACAACTTGTTTTTTCAATTTTAAAGAGTCGAGAAAAAACAAAAAATGACTCTAGTTGCCTTCGATTTTTATTGAGCCTGAAGTGACAAGTGTTCAGAGGACCTTTACTTTTAAGGAGTCTGAAAAGGAGAAAAATGGACTTCTCTGGAGATCTAGGCAGAGAGGATTACCAAACCAACCGCAAAACTACAGAATATTTTTTATGGTATGGTAGTCAATCCTCCCGAATGCTGTGTTCAGTGCATTGTGATCGATAGGGTGGAAGACACGGCTTCCTAATGATAAAGGATGCAGCCTATTGTGGTCTCCCAATATATACTCGACGGTACGTGGGATCACAATTCTGTACTGGCACTTGTCGTCTCAGAGTGGAGGAATCACCCAACCAACACTGAAAACAACAGTTACCAGGTTTTACGATGTCAAAATATGTCCCTAGCCTAGACCTCTAGATGTTGTGCGTTAAGTTCCAAAGCGTTGTTATATTCATTAAATTTATTTTAAGTTGATATTTCTTAACAATTTTCTTTTCAGGTTCACCACGTGATTTGTATATAATTCCTAAAATGCAGTCTAAGATGATAAATAAATTTTTAATCTTCTTTCGGCAATGAAAACCCTAGCTACTAAGGAAAGAAAGTTAAGAATCTTTCTGCAAAGAGCACAGAGCACATGCTAAATGCACAGTCCTAAATCAAACCAAGCTGTTGAAAGGAAAATGCACATGCATGTATTTGTTTTCAGCCTTCTTAATGTATGAATGATGTTAAGAAAGGTATGTGCAAATCTGAATTACTTTTAAAGCGACAGTACTCAACAAAATTCTTTTTCAAAATGAAGTGAAAGCAAGAGACACTTTGC
Organism: Pinus taeda; assembly: GCA_000404065.3. Lineage (NCBI taxonomy): Eukaryota > Viridiplantae > Streptophyta > Pinopsida > Pinales > Pinaceae > Pinus > Pinus taeda. The sequence continues at coordinate 153,470 of APFE031556658.1, forward strand.
AATTTTGAAATGAAAATTGATTTTCGACACTTTAAAAACTACTAATTCAAATCCTATGCAATAGTAACTGTATAATCAACTATCAAGAACAATGGGATTGTTTTCTAAAACTAAAAACGACAGCTACGACACTTTCAGATCCAGAAACGACAGTTCGACTATGCTACTTTTTTGTAAAAGAGAACTGAAAATGACGCACAATACATAAAAAACACTTACAGTTCTTTGCACTAAGGAGGCAGAATAAAGCAAGAGAAGGGGATTTTCATAGAAATACACTGACTATAGACAACAAAACTCCTGAATAGGACTGAAAACAGTGAGAAAAACCACAGTCTGAGGGTAAAGTTAACCCTCCCTGACCATCGCACCTGTTATAGAGTGAAACCAGTACGCAGTGCACCTACTGCACTCGGGAAGTGCGATGCATACAGACTGCCTTGAAGGCAGGGTGCGATGGTACCAGTGTGAGACTTTAAACATGTTTTCACTCACAGTTTTCAATTCAGTTCAGGGATTTAAGCTGAGTAAGTAATGTTCAGTGTATGTAAAACACAGGGGTGATCTAAAGAGGTTACTAGAGCCACCACTTAGGGCAATTAGATTGCTTGCAGATCTATTGTTTAATTCATAAAAAAAACCTAGAGATAGACTGAAGCAACATTGATCTACTTTGCATTTGTATAACAAATGCAGTTCGAAGGCTAGCTGACTTGACTTCAGGCTCTGTCTGTAAGTTTATAAAAGAAACAAGGATAGATAGGCTAACAAACAATCTAGTCGTTCCCCAGTGGAGTTGCCATTTTGTTACTAGTAATAGTGTCCACTCGGATGCTGCTATTCCCACTAAGATGGGTGGCTATCTTAGAAACAAAAAAGTAAAGTCTACTATCGTTTTCTTTTATGAAAATAGACAAGAGGAGAACCAAGAAGACCAACCTTGGTCTTGCGCTCGATTTCCTCTCCTTCTTGATAGAGCTTCGTCGCTTCTTCTTCGTCTACCCAGCTTCAAAAGAACCTGTGGAATCACAACAACATACTACTATCGAAGAAACAAAGATCTATATTCATAAATAACACAGGACCAGATGTTTGTTAACCATATAAATGCATATATAAACAAGTACACAAGAATATGGAAGAAAACTAGAATAGCTTTATTAAGATGAAAAGTAGCAAGAGGATTACAACCATATGTTCTGACCCAGCATCATCCTCTAGCTAGGAAGCCCTTCTTAACCTCAAGCAAAGCTTAGATCACCCAACACTATGAATGTACACCAGAAAACCAACAACACTTCTCTATAAGATACAAAATTCCAG
>APFE031556659.1:3387-16309 GCA_000404065.3 Pinus taeda
TGAAAATTTAACGAGATTGACCGGAGAGAGCCTTCTCATACCCCGTAGGGCTAGCTACGAGGTGAAATGGTTTGACGTTGCCTTGAAGGTTTGCCTTTCTCAGCCTGAGGTGAAATCTCAAGCGCTAACACATGGTATCAGAGCAAATGTGATCAAAGTGGAGAACAATATACAAAGAAGGGAGAAGTTTGAAGTTTGAAGTTCTTGATTGCAAGTACAAAATCTATTTCTTATCACATCTCAAAGTTCACCAATGGCATCCAATGGCTTGAGACTCGAGTATGCCCTACATGGTAGCTCGAATTACATAGCATGGAAAGATCGCATGGAAGCGATATTAGAAGACAATTGTTTGAAGGACTTCATTGATCAAGATGTCCCCAAGCCAACAGTAGCTACTGCTTAGGAATTGGCGGAATGGAAGAAATGTGTGGCGAGAGCGAGGAGGATTATTCTGGAGGGAGTTCGAGACCATATTGTCTCGAGTCTCCATGGGAAGGAGACTTCGTTTTCAATGTGGAAGACATTGAAGGACCTATATCAGAACAAAAACGACCAAAGGAAGCCGGTGCTGAAGGACAAGCTTCAGAAAATCAAGTGTGAAAAGGGTGACACGATTTATACATATTTGAACAAGCTCACCACCTGTAGAGATGAGCTTGGAAGTGTGGGAATCATGATAGCTGATGATGATATGGTGTCTCGCTCTCCTTGGTCTTCCTAAGAGCTAGCATAGCTACCAAAACTCCATGAATGGAAGAGAGAAACTGTCGGATTGATAATGACTATGGTTGGATCTGATGCAGGAGGAGATCAGGAGGAGAACCAGAGATGGTTCTTCATCTAAGCATGTTGATGAAGAAAATCTAGCCTTAGCGAGTAAGGCGAGGAAAGGGAAAGGGAAGGCTTCCCATTCTAAATCAAGTTCTTCTCATGGTGGGAAGAATGTTGACAAATCTAAAGTGAGATGCTTTAATTGTCATGAGGTGGGCCATTATGAAACTAATTGTCCATTGAATTAATCCAAGAAGGGATCCTCGAAAGGATTAGAAGTTGAGGCACTAGCCTCTCAGTTCGAATTGGATTTTACCCTCATTACATGTATAGTTTCATCGATGGTGGGTTGTGTTTGGTACCTGGACAGTGGAGCCTCATTCCACATGACCGGTGATAAGAGTTTATTCACTACCTTGGAGGAGAAAGACCTCAAGATGCACATAGATATGGGTGATGACGGAAAGTACCATGTTTCAGGTGAAGGTATGATTGTGTTATAGAGGGATCCTGGAGCTCCTCTCACCCTGACTGATGTAAAGTATGTGCCTGGACTGAAGCAAAACTTAGTATCCGTCACGATGTTGGAAGATAGAGGTTATGATGTCATCTTCAATAAAGGAAAGGCATTCTTGAGACACATAGCCACGAGTCAGACCAAGAGGATTGGGATTCGAGTGAAGAATCTCTACAAGCTGGAGGTAGATGACTGTGTTGCATTGACTTCCAAAGAAGAATTGGTGCAAAGCCAAGATATTGGCGAGCTATGGCGTAGAAGGTTGGGCCACTTGCATCATGGGGCCTTGAAGATAATGCAACAAATTTCTACTGGACTTCCCAAAGGTAAACTTGACTAAGTGGACACGTGCAAAGGTTATACTTTGGGTAAGTATGCAAAATCTTCCTTTCATGATTGAGATAGTCGAGCTAAAGCAATCTTGGAGCGAGTTCATATAGATGTGTGTGGATCATTCTTGACAACCTCCACTGCTAAACGAAGGTATTATGTGATTTTCATTGATGATTTTTCTCGTAGATGCTGGATCCATTTCATGCAGAAGAAGGATCAAACCTTCTCAAAGTTTTGTGCGTTCAAAGCTTTGGTTGAGAAAGAATTAGGAAAGAAGATCAGGGCCTTAAGAAGCGAAAATGGTGGAGAGTATGTCTCTCAAGAGTTTAAGGACTTCTGTGCAGTAGAAGGAATTAAATGGGAGTTGATGGCACCCCATAACCCACAACAGAATGGGGTGGCTGAAAGGAAGAACAAAACAATTGTGGGGGCAGCTCGGGCGATGCTGCATGACCAAGGCCTACCACTTCATTTGTGGGTTGAGGCATGCAATACAACGGTATATTTGCAGAATAGAAGCCCATATCGCATACTTGGTGGTGGGCTCCAGTATTGCAGCAATAATGCTACAACTCCTGGGACTCCCTTCTTTACTTTTATCAACCTGGTAGTTCATAACAAACTTGGAAGTGACGGTGTTGTATGCACAAGTACTAGCTCTTGCCCCAGCTATCACTTGGTCAGCTGGCACAAGTCTGCTAGGGGCTTTAGCCAACTTTTATGAGCTCTTAGAAGAAGCTTTTAATTGATGGATGAAAGCTAACTCAAAGGAAGCTAATATACTTGCGAAAAGAGATTGTCAAACTGAAGGAAAGCGCAAACCCTAGCAAACCCTAATTCTACCAGCTAGTCCTACTGATGCAAAGATGAGGGTGCAAACTACTAAAAGAGATGCCATTACTTCTATGAAGGGAAAATTCATGTGTTTCCACTACCTTTATCCTAAGAACATCTTTTTGTATTTTTGATTAAGTTGTCAATTTTCTCATGCATACGCTTGAACTGTGCTTTATTGTGCAGGGGTGGATCAAGGAAGAGGAATTCTTGGAAAAGGTTGGAAGGGTTTAGAGAGGGTCTAAGGAGTCCCTAACACTCTTCCAAAGAGTTTCACAAAGTTTGGCTATCAGGAAACCTCACTTGTGAGCTTCTACAGAAAGTCTGCAGGGGTTCTACAAGATGTTTCAGAATTTCTACAGGATGTTTCAAAATTTCTACAGGATGTTTGGAAATCGGTTTCTAGGGGATGGATGAGTGAGGGAAGGTGCATGGGTGGATCTGGAGGTAGGATAGGGGTTTAAAAATGGCCTAAGGACTGGTGGATAAAGCGGTGAAGAGGTGTAGAAGGCTAACTTGGCTTGAAGAAGGCTAAGGCAATGATGAGCAAGGAGGTAGGGTTATGTGGACAAAAAGGATAGATGGGAAATTAGAAACTTAGCTAAGAGACAGAATAGGTGGCTCAGATAATACTTTGGGTGGATGATAGAATGGAGGAGATTCCCTGCACGGTGTACCTTGATCAAATCAACAAAGGCTTGCAAATGATCAAATCTTGAACTAATCTAGTCTAACCATCAACAACATAAATGAACAACAACTTTATTTGGGAAGAAAACCTTGTACATAAACTATGCAAAGAAACATTTCAAATGTCCAAACCCATGACTAATCTCTACTAATGAAAAAGAGTACACTAAGGATTGCATGGTCAAGCAAACTAGTGTTTTTGTTGAGGCAACACTGTTTCCTCAATTCCAGCCCCTAATCCAATAAGGATGAGGTGAAACCAGGAGTGTCGTTGTCCCTTTTCTTGGAGGTTTTTATTATTATTATCCTACTAAAGCACCTAAATCAATGTCATTCATAAACAATGATCTATTCAAGCAACATAACGAAATCTACATAATAGAAATATGTTCAAATGCATAAAGGAAAACAATGATACATAAAGGAAAAGTAATTGTACAGAAAGGAGGCCCTAGGCTCTCAGGTTGGGCCCAACCCTGAGAGCTATGGCTCCTATGAAAAACTCAGATTTGATAGGAAACCAAACTGCTTCTCATTATCCAAAAATAATCATAAGAGTCATCCAAAAATGGCTACAAAAGAACAAAATAGGACTGGCAGCACTGAGGTGCAAAATACACAATAGTTTCAAAAGTCTTTTTACGAAGGCTGAGGCCTCAATATTTATACATCACGAGGGACCTAGCTGGCCTCCTCAATTTGTGGAACTCGACTGTCAAACTGTGAGTTAAACAGTCCCTTCTAAATTCTGCTTGGCTGCCTTCTAGATTCGGTTTGGTGGTCTTTGGAGCTCGGAGTTGGGGGTGAAGATCTCGAGGAAGGGTTATTTAATGCCATAGGAAACCCCCCTTCGAATCCTCACCTCAGGCTTGGCTTTCTTATAGCTCATGATTGCTTTGAATTTGCTCCAATATGTGTAAAAGAACCTGAAATAAGCACGTGCTAACCACCTAGGAAAAGTGACTTCCCTTATTCGTACAAATGACATAAACATACTGAAAATAATGCATAAACTATAGAAAATGAAGGATTTGAACAAGGACTCAACAAGGATAATTAGGACAAATGAGCCCAACAAGTTACCAATTTTGGGGCTCATCATCACCCCCCTGCTAAAAGGGTTGCTCATCCTCTGAGCAACTAGTCTAGCTCCTCGTCTTTCATTGCTTTAATGGCCACTCTCACATCCCAGGCTTCTGAAGTAGTGTCCTCCACATTGTCATGGAATCCAGCCTTCCTCTCCACCTCTTCCCACTGCTTATGTTCCTCCTCTTCTGTGCCTCCCTCTAACAATCCCAAAATCAAGGGTGGACTTAGCTTGAGGCCTATCCAATTGGCTTGGAGGTTCTATATAGACTTCTTGTAGAGAGGTACTCGTGCCAAAGCCTCCCTCATCCGGGTTGGAGTGTGATATTCTCGAATTTTGAGGCTGTGGGACAATGTGTTCCACCTATGGGTGCAAGCATGAACACAATTGTCCCCTAGTAATCGCTCCATATCCTCGAAGTGTGCTATGGCCTGGGCCTGATGATCCATGTACTCTAATAAACCCCGAGAGTTGGTTGCTAGGTGCTGGTGAGAGGATATCAATGTTGTGGGGTCCCCTGGCTCTGCTCTAATCAGCAGTGGTTCATGTAATTCTCGGTCCATGACATTCCTAACCTTAGTTGCTCTCTTCTCCTCATGGTTTAACCATGAGGTCATTTCCATCAGTTGCATGTCCCCTACTGCTGTGTTGGGGTCCCACGAAGTGATGCTTGGAAGGGCCAAATTATGGAGGTAAAACTCTGAAAGCTTGGCCTTATCTTTCGATGAACTGGTGTTACATAAATCTGTGAACTGTTGGGGGTTTTGGATGTGAGAGATATCCCTCTATGCCAACGTGTTGATTTTGAACTGCAGCCACTAGTCCCTTAGGTACAGGCCATAAGATTTAGCCGGCTGCCTACATTGCAGTGCTTCCATTGCCCAACTGGCCATGCAGGCCAGTTGTGCCTCCTTTTCTTGCACCTACTGCTTTAGGGATTGTATCTCCATATCTGCCTGTAGTCCCCTTTCCTGTAGTTGCTAGTTAAATTCCTCGAGATTAGCTTGCATCTCTTCTTTTCCTTGAGGCTCTGCTGAGGGATCCTTGGCTGCCGTGTCCTTTTCTTTCCTCTGTCCTTGCAGTTGGAGCTATTGTCTAAGCAGCTCATTCTCTTCTCTTAACTTGGCTTGCTGGGAGCTTTCCACATGCCTTACTCTTGCCAACTCCCTTTGTGCTTCCTTGAGCCTTTCCTCTAGAGGTCCTATATCTGCTACCCCCTTAGATTTAGCGATCCTCATCCACGTGTGGGTTCGTACCCATTCTTCCTCTAGTTCTAAAAACAATGGCACTGTGAACTTTTGGGGAATAATTCTTCCGGCCTCCAAGAAGTTATAATAAGTGCCCAAGTTGGGCTGGGGGCTTGGTTCCATGATAACATCGTCTTTCTCCTCCTTTGGTGGTGACTTGGCTGCTCCCTCCTCCTCTTGTGGTGACTCGACTACTATCTCCTCCATCTGCTCAGTTTCTTTTAGCCTAGCCAAAGTTTCCTGTAGAATAGCCTCAACATCCTATAGAGAGGCTTCTGAGCTTAATTTTTACATTCTGTCCCTCCATGAGGATGTTTTTGGGCTCCCCCGCTCATAAGTAATGGATGCTTTGGAGGGGGATTTATCCCTTGGTGTGGTAGGGGTGTCCACAATGGTGATCGGTTCTTTTGATGGAGGCTGGGGTCTGCCAGTCTTAATCCTTACACTCCTTCTCGCTTTGAAGTATAGAGGAGTCTCCCTCTTTCATTTTTCTTTTGGCTTGGGAGAGGTACTTAGGGTGGCCAGCACAACTGCTGCCTCCCTAGCTAGGATTTCGGCTGACTTCTCCTTCTGTTGTCCTCCTTTCGGACTTCCTGTAGAAAGTCCTGTAGCGGTTCGTTTCTGGATTCCTGTAGAAACTGTTTTCAACTTTCCTGTAGAAATACTCTGCTGCTTTCCTGTAGAAGCTGAGGGCACTGTCTTAGCCTGCTTGGCCGAGGGGAATTTTTCTTTTATCTTCGTTGAGGTTGCCTTAGGGGTGCCCTTACTGTCTTGGACTTTCTCAGTCCATTCTTCCCTACTCTGTAGTCGTTTCTCCCTGGGCGTTGCTGCAATTCCATCATCCCCTGTTTTGGGATCTTGCCCTATTGCTGGTGTTCCTTTTTGTTCCTTCTTTAGTGTTTTGCCAGGGGTGTCCTGTTTTTTAACTTTCTTCTCTGCCTGAGTAGACTCCTCCTCACTACTAGAAGAAGTGAGCTCCTCGGCTAAGACTCGGATGTCATCGTCCTTCGACATATTCCAGAAAATTTCTCAGGAGAGAGGGACAGTGAAAGTGTGGAGTGCATCTTCCACGAGGAGCTTAATAAGCCTATGATGAGCTAGCTAGTATGGTGTCCCCTCTCTGAGTTTTGTAGCACACTCAGTCATGGACTACAGGAGGAAATAAGGAATGCTCAATTTTTGCTCTGAGGGTAGGTCCATGTGGTGTCTAAGTTCTGTGAGCAGCAGAAAATGATAACCATATATGATGCTAAATCGCCCCTCATACGTAATATACTTTATAATTTGGAGGCTGACTTCACTCCAGAACGGTTGTAGGCTAGTCCTTCGAACTTCGTTCTTATCTTCTGAGAATTTTTCTTCTGGCAAGAAGAATTCTTTCTTAGCCTTCTGACCCAGCTTCCTCTCCTCCTTATCCCAAGGCATCCCCATTGGAAGATCAGTTACTCTGCTGATGAGCTGTGGGGTGACTCTGAGGGTTAGTCCTCTGAAGTTGACAACGGCCAATGTCTTTGACTTCGGATTTTGGGACCGAAGGAATTCTTCCGCAATTTCATCATCGTGACCTTGGAGCTTGTCACAAAATGACATCCAATGTGCACAGGAAAACAAGTCCACCACCTCAGGGGTTTCCCGTAATTTCTTTGAGTCCAAAGGTTCTTTTCGAATGAACCCACCCGACATGGTAAAAATATGTGTTTGCTCGCGTTTTCACATAGACTGGGAATTCTGGGTGGATTTCCCCCTTAGAACGTAAAAAAGATATCTTTGGTCGATTACCCTGTGCTAAACTTGCCTGCTCACATATACAGAAGGAGAATTTCGGGATTTTTCACATGGAGCGCAGAGCTACGTCTCCGTTATACACACAGCCGCATAAAATTTACAATTTTAACAGTGTTTTGATAGTGTATCACTCTCTACAAGAGGGGGTTTTCATTCACGCGTGGAGGAAATTTCGCATGCAGATTAATAAGATGATTTCAGCAGTGACATATAAAAAAACTTCAGACAGAATTGCATTCAAATTTCTCTACCCCCTTCACTACGTTGAATTCACCACCTTTGGAATTTTTTTTTTGCATGGGGAGGTTGAATTCTGCCTACCTCACTGAAATTCGCCACCCTCGACGTGAACAGTTCGCACTGCTTCGGATGCCGTGTTTCCTGTAGCGCATCTTCCTGTAGAAGTTGTTCTCAGCTTCTGGAGGAGGTTGCGGTAGCGCAGGACCAGTCTGAGTGGTAGCAGGACGTTTGAACAGGTTGAAAACTCGGGCTAACCACTTGAAGAGGAGGAGGACGCACATTTGGATGGAAAACGGTTGTGATCATAAATGAATGCAGTGCATCATAAGTATAAACCGGTCGATTTCGAATTGTTGCGGAATTCATGGCGCGGGGGTGAGCTGTCCCCGCTGATCCGTTGGCCGATGTCATTGCAATCATTTCCTAGCGTGCCCCTGACCGCCGAATTCTTTCCTCTGCATTTACCGCCGCCATTCTTGTCATACCTCCGCTTCTCCCCGACTGGACAAGTCCCACGTGCCAATTATCCAACCTTTCGACATAACCAATCGAGTTTGGATCCTACGAGGCCGCTTGACTGGCTGTGGTGGCCAGTTGAATGGCAACCAGCCTTGTTCAATCCGTCCATTCTCACAGTCATGCATATTCAGAGTATAGCTTATGCAATTGGACGAAATAAGGTTAGGCACTTACCTGTGCGGCCGTGGACGTGGGTTTTTCCAGGTTTTAGGACGAGGGATGCTGGATCTGCATGCTGCTAGATCGTGTTCAAGTGCTGGAGCTTCCCTGCATTGGGTGCTGCTGGCTGTGAGTCTTGGAGACTCGTTTCTCTGGTGGCGAATACGGCATGCACTAGTTCTACGAGCTGCTGGTGTCTTCGTGGTAGGTACTCCAGCTGGATCAGCTGCTACAGGATACCTGTAGGACATCCTGTAGCCGTTTCTCCTCCTGGGGTGCATGCTAACATAATTCGAGTCACGTTTCACAGGTGAAAGGTCTTGAGGTCGCCTAAACAGGTGAGTGCTCGAGCCTCAGAAGACCTTAATTTTTTTTTGAGATTTAAAAAAACAATTTTCCTTATTTGAAAAACAGAGTTCTAGTTGCATGTGCACGCATGCTTGCTGAGATTGGAGTGAGGGCGGTGAAAAGAGGTGAAGCGAGTGGAGGATGGAAGAAAAGGATGGTTGCATGCCTCCTCAGCCGACTTCAAGCTCCAAATCCTTCCTTGCAGTCGATTCTAGCTCGTCCAAAAGTTCTACAGGAAGTTTCCTGTAGAAATACAGAACTTCCTGTAGAAAGTCTTGTAGCTTCCTGTAGAAGGCTGAACCATGATCCAATTGTGCCCAAACTTTGAAAAAATGAGTGTTCATGGCGGGTGTGCCTGTGAGGCTGTCTGGTAGCTTGATAGGGACCCTTGTCCTTGAGTTGAGAGTCCTCTTTTGGTGCGCTGTGTACCTACAACCTACAACACTTTCAAAGATTAGCTTGTTTTTTTCTTTTTTCTTTTTTCCTTTTTGTTTCTCTTTTCTTTTTCCTTTTTTTCTTTTTTCTCTTCTCTCTCTTTTTTTTTTTTTTAAGAGACAGCAAGGGCGCCTCAATGAGGTTTTCACCCCTACCACCTGCCTTGGGCGCCTTAAAAAGGTTTTCACCCAAGGATCTTTTTATTCCCATTCTTTTTTCAGAGAGACAACAGGAGCGCCTCAATGAGGTTTTCACTCCTACCATTTGCCTTGGGCGCCTCAGAAAGGTTTTCACCCAAGGATCTTTTTTTTTTATTGCATTTTGTTTTTTTTTTAATATAAAATGATGCTCAGGGTGTGCTCAAAACAGAGGCAGAACCCTTCTCTATGACCTACATTGATTTTTCCATAGTTTTGACAAACTCTTGCCTCGAAAGAGGTCTCGTGTAGATCTTTAGTCGATTCCCATTGACAAGCATGGGGATGGCTTCTTCATCAATAGTCTGGATAAGGACGGAACCATTTTCATTGCACTTTTCCACTACATATGGTCCTAGCCACCTCATTCTCAGCTTCCCTTTGAAATCCTTATGTCTGGAATCATACACCAGCACCCAATCTCCCGGCTGGAATTGTTTGTCATTGAGGTGCCGGTCATGCCATACCTTCCTCTAAAGTTGAGTCACTTCTGAGTGGAGGGCCTGCATTCGAAGTTCGTCTAACCCATTCAGCTGCATTAACCTTTCTTATTGAGCATGGCTGAGATCTAGGTCCAGCTAAGCTGCCATCCTCAATGTGTTGTATTCAAACTCAATTGACAACAAAGCTCTCTTCCCATAGACCAGCTCATAGGGTCTGAAACTGGTTGTGGTCTTCCAAGTGGTGTTGTAGGCCCAAGTGGCCTCAACCAGGCGATCTTCCCAATCCCTTCTGCTACTGCTCACCACCTTAGTCAAGATCCCCTCTAATGCTTTGTTGGTGACTTCCACTTGCCCATTCGCTTGAGGATGATATGGGGTGGAAGTCCTATGCTTGATTTTCTGATGAGCAAGCAAGTCTTCAATCAAATTGGAGGTGAACTAGCTTCCCTGATCGGTGACTAACTCTCTTGGGTAGCCAAATTTGTAGAAAATGTTTTCTCTTAAAAACTCGACCACCTTTTCTTCTGTTTCTGCTTTGATTGCCTTGGTTTCTACCCACTTTGTTAGATAATCTGTGCACACAATGATGTAAGACTTTTGCCTTGAAGGAGGGTTGATAGGACCCACAAAATCCATACCCCACTTCTCAAATGGCTCAAGAGTCACCTGAGATTGGAGAGGAATTTCGTCCCTTGGGGTTGGTTTCCCCATCCTTTGGCATCGGTCACATTGGCTGATATATCTTCTGACATCTTCATGAAGAGTGGGCCAATAGTAGCCTGCCTGTAGAATCTTGAAGGTAGTCCTCTTGGCTGCAAAATTTCCTCCACAAGGCCCATCATGACAAGTTAGGAGGATGTCAAAGACTTCCTCCTCCCTCACACAACGCCTTAAGATCTGATCAGGGCCAAGTTTGAACAACTTGCCCCCGATCCAAGTGAATGAGGCACTTTTCCTTACGATTCTTCTCTTCTCCTTTGAGGATAAGTGCGGAGGGAACTGTGCAGAGACCAGATAGTTGGCTATGTCAGCAAACCACGGGGAGAGTATTGAGATAGCAAACAGATGCTCATCTGGCATATGGTCATCCACTGTTTCTTCTTCACCTACAGTCAAATTCACTCTAGACAAAAAGTCAACGACAACATTTTCTTTACCTGGTTTTTCAACGATGGTCAAATCAAAAGTAACCATCTAATAATACGAGCATTCAGATCAGGCTTATTCATTAAATATCGGATTGCAGCATGGTCAGTATGTACAAATGTTTTATAGCCAGTGATATAGTGTCGGAACTTGTTTAGGGCATGGACCACAGCCAGGAACTCTTTCTCAGTTACTGTATAATTCATTTCTGCCTTGTATAAGTTTTTACTGACAAAGTATATAGCATATGGGAGTTTTTCTTCAACTTGTCCTAAAGCTGCCCCTATGGCTTTGTTCAAGGCATCAGTGTGGATGTGGAAAGGTAGGGCCCAGTTTGGGCCTCTCAGAATTGGAGCAGACACCAACTTATCCTTCAACTCATTCAGGGCCTTCTGGCAGTCATTTAACCATTTAAACTCAACATCTTTTGCTAAGAGGCCAAACAAAGGTGAGGCTAGCTTACTAAATTCTTTAATGAATTTGCAGTAATACCCGGCTAAGCCTAGGAAACTCCGGACATCTCTCACCTTCTGAGGAGGGGGGACCCTTTTGATGATAGCAACTTTGTTGGGATCCACCTGTAACCCTTGGCGAGAAATGGTATGGCCTAACACGGTCCCCTGAGTCATTAGGAACTCACATTTCTCAGGACTGAGGGACAGGTTCATCTTAATGCACTTTCTCAAAACTTTTCCCAGGTTGGACAAGGCTTCCTAGAAGCTAGACCCGTAAGGAGTAAAGTCATCCATATAGATTTCTACCGAATCATGGACCAATTCGGCAAAGATGCTTAATACATCCCTCTGGAAAGTGGAAGGGGCATTACATAGCCCAAAGGGAAGGACACGGTAGGCAAAGGTACCCCATGGACAAGTTAAAGTGGTTTTATATTGGTCTTCCGGGCTGATTTGAATCTGGTTGTACCCGCTGAACCCATCTAGGAAAGAGAAAAATCTCTTCCCTGCCAGTCCATCCAAAACTTGATCTATGAAAGGTAAAGGGAAGTGGTCTTTCTTGGTGGCTTTGTTCAACTCTCTGTAGTCCACACAGATTCTCCATTTCCCATTTTTCTTGGGCACCAACACTAGAGGGGAAACCCATTCGTTATTCGAGATGGGGTAGATGAATCCCGCATCCAACAATTTTTGCACCTCTTCTTTAACAATGTCTTTGAGGGCTGGATTCATCCTCCTCTGGGGTTGCCTAACTGGTTTACAGTCCTCCTTGATGTAGATATGATGAGTGCAGACTAAGGGATGGATTCCCTTCATTTCCTTGTAGCTCCAAGCAAAGGCCTCCAAATGGCGGGTCAAGAGGCTACATAGCTCGTTTTCCTGAGAGGGAGAGAGAGAGGAGCTTATCTTCAAAGTCTTCTCAAGGCAAAACTCCACATTCTTAACTCTGGGGGTGGTCGGATTAGTGGCACCTAGGTCCACTAAAGCATTGGCCTGGGTGTCTTCCACCAATTCTTCCAAGGATAGCACGCTAGGGGGAGGATTTTGGATTAAGTTTTCAATCAAATCATCCTCAGTTGGAGGACCTACCTTTCTGGATTCTACTGTGCATAATGGTGCAGAGTAGACCTCATCCTCTTCTTCTTCTTCCAACTAGAGGGGTAAGTCGTGTTCTAGCAGAGGTTGGGCAAGAGGGTATGGGACTAGCTGTTTGGACATAGGCCCATTTTTGATGGTCATGCTTCTAGCTCAGCAGCTGATGTGAGCATCTGCAGTAGCCAGCCAAGGCCTTCCCAAAATGAGGGGATATCCCGTGAGTTTTTCCGTAGGCTGGAGGACCAAAAAGTCCGTAGGGTATTCCCAGGAGTCAACAGAGACCAAGACATCCTCCACAATCCCTTCGGGAGTCACGGTGGAGCGGTCTGCCAATTGCAGCAATGTCAAGGTCTTCCTTAGGGAACTCTGAAGATTGAGCTTAAGCATGGTGTCCCTGGTCGTCACATTGATGGCAACCCCTAGATCAATCAAAGTGTGGGGTATAATGGTGCCATTGATGTGGACATCAACTATAGGGCTCCCAGGGTCCAAATATTTCGGACAGATTACTTGCCCCAACATGAGATCGGACAGTTGTCCTATGACATTGATGGTCGAGGCATCTTTCTTTCGCCTGCCTGGGTGCCTGAAACACTTCTCCTTAATCAATTTGTTGTA
>APFE031556659.1:17303-35460 GCA_000404065.3 Pinus taeda
CCTAGGTACATGGCTTTAAATCCAGGCAAGGTAGGGCATTGGTTGGTGGGATGGTCTTCCTCACACACGAAACATACCCCTACTGAGTGTAATGGGCACTCATTCTTGGGGTGCTTCCTTGTGCATCTAGGACAAAAAATGGCCAAGGCCCTCTCAGTTTCTTCTTTCTTTTGCTGAATTCGGAAGGTATCAAGTTGCATGGCAATGGTATGTCTCATTTCGCTCTTAAGATCTTCCGTCTGGTTAGCAAACTCATGCTTGGAGAGAGAGGTGCTAGCTGAGAGATGACTTCCCCTACCTTTCTTCTGAGCCACCCTATAATGGTTTCTAAACACGGTCTTTATGTCCTCATAAGGTAGTTGGTAGATATCTCCTCCAGCCAGCAGGTTAAGGGTGTCTAGAAGGTCTTCAGGGACTCCTCGGAGCAGAACCAACTTCAGAGATTCCGGGTCAAGTGTGCAGCTGGCCCGTTTATAACTGAGTTGGAACCTCTCCTCATAGTCTTCCAAAGATTCATCGCTGCCCATGGTCATCCGAAAGATTTCTCCCTTAGTTTCCTTGCACCTATAGTAGTCTCTGTACTTGGCGTTAAAAGCTTGTTGCATTTGAGCCCAAGTGGTGATACTGTTTCCAGATAACCCCATGAACCAGCGTAATGCTGCGTCCTTGAGGGTAGAGGGAAAGAGTTTCAGCTTTTGCTCATCCTCAACATAGTCATAGGTTTGAAAAAGGACAAAAAACTCAAACAGGAAGGTATCAGGGTCCTCAGTAGTCAGACCATGGAAATGAGGTAGTGTAGAGGGACTTATGTTTTTCATTTTCATGTCTCCATTGGTCTCTCGGATGGGAAAGGCACCCTATATTCTCTCGTCTTCTCTTCTACCGTTTTGGTTTTCAGCCATGGCTTCAGATGGAGTGTTCCCTAACTCTTCTTCTGCTATAGGATCTTCGTATATCTCAGGAGGTTCACCTATAGGTTCTTCTGGCTCATTGCCACCATAAAAAAGAGAAGGTTGACTCAGTGATGTGGTGGGGGTGTTGGGTAAGAATTTGCTGGTTTTATCTCTATTCCTATGAGGCATGAAATGGAAAGACTTTTTCTTGCTTTTTGTATTTCTTTCTTGTACCTTCAAAACTAAAATAGATTGAACTGCAACTAATGATCTTACTGAAATGAAAATGCGGAATTGAAATGGAAGCAAGAAAGGACTAATCTATTTTTCTCAAATGAAATTGCAGGAATGGAATGCTAAGCTACACTTGCAGAATTGAAATTGTGGAATTGAAATGCTAATCTATGCTTGCAGAATTAAAATGCTAATCTATGAAAGCAGGAAATATCTAGTTTACTTTTGCGGAAAAGAAATTGCAGAATGGAAATGAAATAAACTACTTAGTAGAAGGTTGTAGGAGAAAATAGAAGAAAAGCAACAATCACCAATACTCTGACGCTTCCCCGGCAATGGCACCAAAAAGATGGTGGGCTCCAGTATTGCAGCAATAATGCTGCAACTCCTGGGACTCCCTTCTTTACTTTTATCAACCCGATAGTTCGTAACAAACTTGGAAGTGACGGTCCTGTATGCACAAGTACTAGCTCTTGCCGTAGCTGTCACTTGGTCAGCTAGCACAAGTCTGCTAGGGGCTTTAGCAAACTTCTATGAGCTCTTAGAAGAAGCTTTTAATTGATGGATGAAAGCTAACTCAAAGGAAGCTAATCTACTTGCGAAAAGAGATTGTCAAACTGAAGGAAAGCGCAAACCCTAGCAAACCCTAATTCTACCAGCGAGTCCTACTGATGCAAAGATGAGGGTGCAAACTACTGAAAGAGATGCCATTACTTATATGAAGGGAAAATGCATGTGTTTCCACTACCTTTATCCTAAGAACACATCTTTTTGTATTTTTGATTAAGTTGTCAATTTTCTCATGCATACGCTTGAACTGTGCTTTACTGTGCAGGGGTGGATCAAGGAAGAGGAATGCTTGGAAAAGGTTGGAAGGATTCAGAGAGGGTCTAAGGAGTCCCTAATACTCTTCCAAAGAGTTTCACAAAGTTTGACTATCAGGAAACCTCACTTGTGAGCTTCTACAGGAAGTCTGCAGGGGTTCTATAGGATGTTTCAGAATTTCTACAGGATGTTTCAGAATTTCTACAACATGTTTGGAAATCGGTTTCTAGGGGATGGATGAGTGAGGGAAGGTGCATGGATGGATCTGGAGGTAGGATAGGGGTCTAAAAATGGCCTAAGGACTGGTGGATAGAGCGGTGAAGAGGTGTAGAAGGCTAACTTGGCTTGAAGAAGGCTAAGGCTAAGGTAATGATGAGCAAGGAGGTAGGGTTATGTGGACAAAACGGATAGATGGGAAATGAGAAACTTAGCTAAGAGACAGAACAGGTGGCTCAGATAATACTTTGGGTGGATGATAGAATATAGGAGATGCCCTGCACGGTGTACCTTGATCAAATCAACAAAGGCTTGCAAATGATCAAATCTTGAACTAATCTAGTCTAACCATCAACAACATAAATGAACAACAACTTTATTTGGGAAGAAAACCTTGTACATCAACTATGCAAAGAAACATTTCAGATGTCCAAACCCATGATTAATCTCTGCTAATGAAAAACAGTACACTAAGGATTGCAAGGTCAAGCAAACTAGTGTTTTTGTTGAGGCAGCATTGTTTCCTCAATTCCAGCCCCTAATCCAATAAGGATGAGGTGAAACCAGGAGTGTGGTTGTCCTTTTTCTTGGAGGTTTTTCTGTTATTATCCTACCAAAGCACCTAAAGCAATGTCATTCATAAACAGTGATCTATTCAAGCAACATAACGAAATCTACATAATAGAAATATGTTCAAATGCATAAAGGAAAACAATGATACGTAAAGGAAAAGTAACAGTACAGAAAGGAGGCCCTAGGCTCTCAGGTTGGGCCCAACCCTGAGAGCTATGGCTTCTATGAAAAACTCAGATTTGATAGGAAACCAAACTGCTTCTCATTATCCAAAAATAATCATAAGAGTCATGCCAAAAATGGCTACAAAAGAACAAAATAGGACTGGCAGCACTGAGGTGCAAAATACACAATAGTTTCAAAAGTATTTTTATGAAGGCTGAGGCCTCAACATTTATACATCACGAGGGACCTATCTGGCCTCCTCAATTTGTGGAAATCGGCTGTCAAACTATGAGTTAAACAGTCCCTTCTAAATTCTGCTTGGCTGCCTTCTAGATTCGGTTGGTGGTCTTTGGAGCTTGGAGTTGGGGGTGAAGATCCCGAGGAAGGGTTATTTAATGCCATAGGCAAACCCCCTTCGAATCATCACCTCAGGCTTGGCTGTATTATAGCTCATGATTGCTTTGAATTTGCTCCAATATGTGTCAAAAAACCTGAAATAAGCACGTGTTAACCACCTAGGAAAAGTGACTTCCCTTATTCGTACAAATGACATAAACATACTGAAAATAATGCATAAACTATAGAAAATGAAGGATTTGAACAAGGACTAAACAAGGATAATTAGGCCAAATGAGCCCAACAAGTTACCAATTTTGGGGCTCATCACTTGGGATGGAGACATAAGAGGAAACCTTATCCGGGAATAGACCAGATGTGAGTCACTTCAGGATCTTTGGCTCATCGGTTTATTTCCATGTGACCAAGGATGCCTGGAAGAAACTTGAGCCGACAGCTGAGTTGGGGATACTTGTGGGGTACACTGATACACCCCAGAACTATCAGGTGTATTTTTCTACTAGTCAGAGGACAGTGGTTTGCAGAGATCTTAAGTTTGATGAGCAGAAGGCCATGTGAGTTTCCCTTGAGAGGGAGCTCCAGCTACAGGCTATGGAGGAACTTTTGGTTCCAATGGAGGAGGAGCCTCAGACTAATGTAGAGCAACCGCATGCAGAGGTTCCAGGAGTGGAGACATCCACTCAAGTAGAGTCTTTTAGAGATGGGTGGAAGCACACAAGAGAAGCTGATAGATTGTTGTCGGATGCGAGAGAGAGTGTGGGAGAACCATCTTCTCAATGTAGATAGAGGAGGTCACCTGATAGTTACATTGGATACATGGCCCTTATTGGGGAATGTGTTGAGACCGAGCCATTTTCCTTTGAGGAAGAAGTCTGGCAGCCGATTTGGATTGATACTATGGTGGAGGAGTATGACTCCATAGTTTGGAACAGTTTTTGGGATGTTGTTCCAAGACCGGAGAACAAGTCACTTGGGAGTTCCTGTTGGCTTTATAAGGTAAAGAAAGCTGTTGATGGTAGTGTGGAAAAGCATATGGCAAGGTTTGTTGCCCATGGCTTTTCACAGGTCGAGGGGATAGACTATGATTATAGTTTTGCTCCTGTAGTAAGGTATTCATCTATCAGATCGATGTTGGCACTATTAGCACAGATGGGTTGGAAGATCCATTAGATGGATGTGAAGACTGCATTCCTCAATGCAAGATTGAGGAATAGGTGTACATAGAGCAGCTAGAAGGTTTTAAGACCTTCGATTGTGAGTCGCATGTGTGCTAACTCAAGAGAGCTTTGTATGGGCTGAAGCAAGCACCTCGTGCTTGGTACACCGGGATCGACAACTACTTCACTCGGTTGGGCTTCACAAAGAGTGAAGAAGATGCAAACTTGTACCACATCATGGTAGAAGGTAAGCAGTTTATCATTGTTCTTTATGTTGATGATCTGATATTGATAGGTGATGATCAATTAATCATGTCTTGCAAGGAGGACCTTGCAAGAGATTTTGAGATGAAAGACATGGGTCTCATGCACTACTTTCTAGGCATGGAAGTGTGGCAGAAGGATGGAGAGTTGTTTGTGTCTCAAGGCAAGTATTCCAATGAGATACTCAGGAGATTCCACATGGAGAAGTGCAAGCCCATGTAGACTCCTCTAGCAGGTAACTGGAGGAAGGAGGATGCTACTTCAGGACAAGTAGTAGAAGCTACTATGCACAAGCATCATGTTGGCTCACTGATGGACTTAGTGAACACACGACCAAATCTATGCTATGTGGTGAACCAGCTGACTCAAGCTATGGTTCAGCCTACCAAGATGTTTTGGAAGGCAGCGAAGCATGTTTTGAGATACCTCAGAGGCACATCTCAGTATGTAATATGGTACAGACAGTTAGAGGGAGTGAAGATAGAGGGCTTCACAGATGTAGATTGGGCAGGGTCCATCAGATCGGAAGACAACATCAGGAGGAATTTTCAACCTTGGTTCAAATGCAATTTCTTGGTACAGTGGGATATAGAGTTTAGTTTCACTCAGCTTATTAGAGGCTGAATACATGGTTGCAAGTCAGGTAGCATGTGAGGCCATTTGGATGCGGAAAATTCTAGTTGGCTTGTTTGATCAGAGGATGGATCCAACTATGATCTATTGTGATAATCAGAGTTGTATCAAACTCTTTGAGAATCCAATATTTCATGATAGGTCCAAGCATATTGACATTTGATATCATCATCTCACAGACTATGTGGTGAGGAGGATCATGTTGTTGCTGTATATTTCGCCCGAGGAGCAAGATGCTGACGTTTTGACTAAGGCATTGTCAAAGTGTAAATTCGAGTTCCATAGAGACAGGATCAGGGTGGCAGATAATCCCTTTCTTGCTGAGAGGGAGTGTTGAAAATAGCAACAAGAAATGCTAAAAATAACATTTCTATGGATAGAATTTTAGGATATATTCCAATTTTAATTTGTCCTTGAATTAAAATTAAGAATTAAAATTCGAATTTAGTCTCACCAGTTGTTTGAAAAACAATTAATTTTTTCATCCTGAGTTAATTAGTTGGAGAAATTCAAACATGAAGTTTTTGTGAAGACGTGCAACACTTATCCCTTTGATTGAAGAAGTTATCCCTTAATTAAGGAGATAAGGATGAGTTGTATTTGAGTTGTAATTAGTTAGCTCAGTTAACTAAGTTAAGTCCAATTAGATTAGTTCCAAACAGTTTGTGGAAATGATTGTGAGTTTAGTCAGTTAATGCATGCATGCATGAAACTAGTGTACTCCAGATAACTGAATATTATCTCATAAATAACTCATCCATGTCAGTTCAGACAAAGGCCCAATTGAGATTAAAGGCAGGGATAGTGTACTATCAGTTGCAAGAGTTTTCCTATAAGAAAATCTCTTACATCCAGAAGGAATTCATTCCTTGAGGATTTCACAATTTTACAGTGTGTTGGAGCAGTGTGTGAGACCAGTGTCACACAAGGTTACAACATGAGCACCCAGGGAAAACAATGCAAGGAAATAGGAGGCTTAGAGGACAGAGGAAAAGACATATGAGTTGTTTGGTCTGTCTATGAGTAGTGAGAGGGATTGTACTGAGAGCTGGATAGCTGTGAGAGCTAAAGCTTTATGTAATCTTGAGATATTTCCACTTGTATGATAATACAAATAGCAGGGCTTTTAGCTGAGGATTTCCCCAAAGTATTCTTCTGTGTTTCATGTGTGATTGATTCTTCCTCTCCGTTATATGTGTTCTGTTTGATCTTGCTCAAAATAGATTAAGCTTTCACAAGTTTGATAGTAGAAGTAGATAAAGTATTTTGCTTTAGTTATATTGCATTATCAGGTGATCTATAGTGAGAATTTCTACAAGAAGTCTCTTGCTCCTCCTCGCTCTAGTGCCAAGGATCCTGTTCCAGTGACTTCCTCAGACTCCTGATTTTCTGTTATGTTTTACAATAGGAAATATGTTGGAAGCTTGTTAGTTGTTAGACTTGTTTATTTCCAGTAGTTGTTTTTTAGTAGGTGGTCAATATATTTAGTTTCTCGTGTTGTAGATTGAGACCACTTTTGGTGTTTTCAATGAAATCATGGACATATGGTGGTTGTATCTTGATATTTTGAAAAATAAATGTAACGCCAATACTAATTCACAAAAAAAAAGAATAAGAATAATAATCTAATTTTAAAATAGTAACTAAGACTTGCAATTACTAATAAATTACAATTTATATGATGATTATGATGATGAGGAATGTCCATGGAACTTACAAGCTGAGAGATTAATAAAAATTCTTTAAAATTCAACATGTATGTTTTAAAATCATTAAAGAATCATTTCAATATCATCATAAATTTGTTGAGCTAAAAGGTCAAGAAGGTTGGTGGTGTGACATATATTTTTAGATTTAGATTAAATATGAGCATAAACTGGAGAATTTAAGATAAAGTTATTTTCATCTTCAATCCTCCTACCATAACAAAGGTGATAGGCTCTTTCAAGCCATTGTGTTTTTGGAATTGACCAACACTCATGAGAATTTGCTCTTATTTTTTAAGTGTTTATTTTCTTTTGTAGATAAGGCAAGACATAGTAATATTTTGTATTTTTGAGACTTGGGTTTCACCTCCTTATAACACATTATTTTCCTTTCTTTGATCCATCTTCACTCCAGATCTATCATGTACAAATATTTTTTCAAAGTTTCAATTGAAAAAGGTTTTCACCTTGATGAACTTGATTGCTTTTTTCACATCATAAAATCATACTCATTTACTTGATCTATTATGATAATAAGAATAAAAAGAACCTTATAATAGATTATTTTCCTTTCTTTGATCCATATTAACTCCAGAGCTATCATGTACAAATATTTTCTCAAATTTTCAATTGAAAAGAGTTTTCACCTTGATGAACTTGATTGCTTTTTGTAGATCATAAAATCATACTCAGTTACTTTATATATTATCATAATGAGAATAAAAAGAAAAAAATGGTATTAAAATATTTTATTAAAATGGACATGAAAATAATTTATTTAGGGTGAATATTGAAATGTCTTTTTCCTTTATTAATTTTTTAATATTCCACATTTTAACTCCACATTACAAGGTAATTACACATGTAAAATAATTTTTTTCTTACATTCATTTACTTTAATTATTTTATTTTTTATGTATGTAAGGATGCCTAGTCTTGGCTAGACCACTTGGGGCTAAAGGAGGTCATTATAGGAAATTAAAACCTAAAAATGGCCTCCTAAAGAAACTTAATAAAATAATTGCGCCAAGAGGCATTGTATAACCCAATATACATATATTTGTAGGTCTACATGATTAACATTTAACATAAACATGTGTAGGCATAAATGCTTAACATTTAACATAAAGAGTTAACATTTAACATAAACATGTGTAGGCATAAATGCTTAACATTTAACATTTATATGTCAGCACAATTAAAAATTAATAAAAGGTTAAAAGAGCGAGTATAATATTGGCTCAATTAATAATAAAAAGTAAAAAGTAATGAGAACAATAAAATTCAATTTGTTATACTGTAATTTTGTTTTGTAGGGCATCTTAGCCCCTCCAACTTAAGTTAGAAATTATGTTCTCGGAAAAATTACATAAATAATTATAAGTTACATTTTTCAATTCTAAATTAATAATGGTTGATAGACAAATCATCCTATAGTCTTGCTTTGGAAATAACTAATAAATTCACATATGAAGTGGATTTTGGTGGTTAGTAACCACTAGTCACTCTACACATTAAGAGTTCTCATGTAAGTATATTTTTTTCATCTTATTCTTGTCCATTTTCTATGTAAATACTTGCTTAAATTATGGTGGGAAGTAATTAATGGTAGATATGTTATTTACTTTAGTATACATTATTTTGGAGTATTTTATTTTTGGATTATTTTTTAAGAATAAAAAATCTCTACAAAAATATCTAAAAATCATGCATGAATATTACTACCATATCCATAAATTATGGCATAAAAGATGTAGTGGAAAATATGTGAGCTAATTATCCACATGGTATTATATTGTGCAAAGGTTTTAATAAGACCTCAAAGTTATGGTCCAATAGAATTTTGATTTTTTTTTAATAATATTGAAAATTAAATAATCTTTTCAAATTTAAACATTATAATTTGCATTGGTCAATGCTAAACTAATAATAGTGATCAATAGACAAATCAATTGTTGGAGTCTTGCCTTGTGATGCAGGAGCATTTATACCTAATCAGCAATGTCACAGGATGATCACATGCTGTGACTAACAAAGGGTTGCAAGGAAAGAGTTTAGTCAACTTTATTTATTTAAATGTGTGAGAATGTTTTACTTTGAGAAAAAGGGTTTAGTTGCTGATTGATCCTCCCTGTGTGAAGATCAGGCCAAATAGTTAGATTTGTTTGGTTTGAATAGGAAAATGAGGAAACCAAAAGCTTGATTTAGTGTTTGTTTAGAAAAGGGTGGAGTTGAAGAGAATTTTTAGTAGAGAGTGAGATATTTCTGGATCTGAACTAGAATTGGTTCATGAATCCACTTTTGTATAAATTGTGAGCTTTTGTCTAATTTAGAGGTTAGCTAGACTAGGAGAGAGAGGTCGGATATGTTAGTGAGAGGTTTGAGAGAAGCAAAAAGGAGAGAGTGAGGATTTCAAGACTGAGACAGGTTTTGTTATTGTTGTAGTCATGTCAGAGGGCGAGACTCTATAAATAATATTATATTGAATAAATGTTTCAGTGGATGTGTTAATGGGCCATTTGTATTGGGATCCTTTGCTTTTCTTTGTGTGTTTGTCTGTGGGAGAAACTATACATTCTTCTCTATTTATGCATGAAATTACGAATAACTGTGTTCAAAATAATATGATTATCCTTAGTTCCATAGCAGTGTTTGAACAATTTTATACCCAGTCATTTATCCAAAGACTTCCTGGAGAGGTTATATAAGGAATCATCATTGAAGACAGAGTGTGGCCGAGAATCATTTTAATGCAGAGTTCATTGAAAATAAGTGGGATCAAGACTAGAGGAAATAGTTGCAGGAAGGCTCAGTGGCTGTTAGATCTATAAGGTCAATGGTCGAGGTTAATTGCAGCGACGAAAGTCTTGGTGGATAGATTAGGCCTTAACCCTTTGCAAATGCGATTTTGATAGTGCGATGCCATGTGGGCCATTGGATTGGAGTTGATTGAATGATAGAGGATTGATCACATATCGAAGAGTTGATGTGCCGAAGATAGGGTATCAGAACATCGATATAGCGATTGCCGATAAATCAGAAATCTATGATCGGGGAAATCGGAGTTTGGGATTATTGGAGGAGTGGTGCAACTTAAGTGTGGACCCGATATTATTATATATGTGGGTGAATAACATTTTAAATCCGACCTATGTGTTTGTGGGTGGATTTCTTTGAAATTTTGTGTAAATGCAAAGATCGGAGTCAGAGGAATGTAGAGTATATATATATATATATATATATATATATATAATATATATTGTGTGTGTGTGTGTGTGTTAAAGACCTACAGAAGAGCCGATTGCGATCAACGATAAAAGTACAGCCTCGAGAAGTGTGCCAATACTGTATGAAAGGCAGAAAAGGTATGAAATGTGGGGTTTTACTTTGCAAATGGATTTTGACAGTGTTAGCGTCGATATGTGGTTTGTGTGGTTTTATATATATTAGCCAATGTTTGAAGGGGGAAAGGTTGATATATGTGCAGCTTATGGTTTTATAAGGGATTGAAGAGGGCTTTAAGTCCCGATAGAAGGATTTAGAAGGAAGGCTTTAATAAAGTCTTATATGAAGGCTATGAAAGGTTGAATAGTCCCAATAGAGGGTTTAAAGCGGGGTGATTGTGTTACGATATAAAGGAATTGATAAAGGGGCCTTAACCATTGACAGTTAAAGATTTGACTCCTTAGGGAGTATGTGTTTATGCATTGTACATGCATACTATGGGTTATTGATGATTCCTGCGTCATTTGTGGTATCAGAGCAAGATTAATTATCTGTGGAGATTGATTGAGGGACTAAATTTTATTTCCAGCATATATAATTGCCATTGTAATGGATCTGACATAGAGGGAGAATAGAGTGCAAGGATTCATGCATAGAAGAATTTTGACATGTTACAGGCAATGAAGACTTCAGTTGGTTATTCAAGAGAGACTGTGGGAAAGGGGATTTGAGGAAGATAGTGTCAGAAAGGATATTTCAGTTTTCAAGCTTTAAATGGTATGTGTAGGTGAATGCAGGCAATGAAATTGCAACAAAACTATTGTAAGGAAAGAAGCTAAATATGGAAGTATTCAACAAGAACAGGAACTCAGTAGAAAGGAGGATTGAAGTATAGACATCGAAAAGTAAAGAAGCATGTGTAATGTCCAGCTACTGAAATATGAAAGAGATAGATCAGCAGGTATGAGTTGTATTTTGATGATTGGTTCATTTCAATTGTTTTTATAAAGGAAAGAGAGTGGTAGTAGCAACACACAGTAGTAGACTGTGTAAAGAAAGAGAGGAGTTGTGTTAGTGGCAGTGAACCTAAATATTCGAGTTGAATGTTGGACAGAGAGGATAGTTAAAGTGTTCTCAAGAGAAGGTGAGTTGAGTATACAAGCCTAAAGAGAGCAGAAGAGAATGCTCAAGAGGTTCCAGAGATAAAGAACTAGTGCTTTCCAAAAGACCAAGTCCAAAGGAGGGATTGGTGAGGTAAGTGACAGTAGGGAGGACTTGTTGTCGCAAAGGCTTAGTGCATCTCATAGTGAGTGAGAAGCTTATAGAGATAACAAGGAAATGACTACTGATAGTCATAGTAGGGGTTCAGAGAGAAGCCACAACAGAAGAAAGGAAGATGCAAAGGAAAAATGCAAAGGAGAGAAGATGGGTCAAGAGATATTTGACAGAGAGTTTATAAAACTAAGGCAATTATGGATGCCATAATAGTGCTTTTAGAAAAATGTGAAGAGGACCAAAGGTATGGTTGGACTCTAAAAAGGAAGAAGATAAAGTGGAAGATGCTACAGAAATAGGTAGAGAGGAGAAAGTATATCAAATTAAGAGGAGAACTTAGAGTAGCTGAGCTAGAGATGGAATATAGCTATTGTAGACACAAGCAAGAGGCTTACCTTATTGAGGAAGGAATCATTGATGATTTCTTGAACTGTTGGACAAGTTCGAACTAGGAGAGAGATGTGATGATTGAAACATCAAAGAAAAAAGAGCCTAGTATTTGTGAAACTAATGATTTGTGCATGTATGCAGGTGATGAACAACCTTTAGAAGATATGTTTATGCAAGTTGCTGAAGAAATGAAACTGTTAGAAGAGATGGATGTCATAGAGCAATTCTTGATTAACCATGTGTTCAAGGACACTAGAAATGGACAAATGTTGAAGACTACTAAAGAAAATGAAGATGGTGAATCCATTAAGACTTGACAGAAAGATGGCAGATAGTTTGAAGACAAAAGGAAATTGCAGATTACAAAAGGAGAAGTAGAAAAGAGGTACGAAGATGACCTTATGGAAGGAGCAAACAAGAGTGTCGATGCAGTACAAACACTTGGGGTAATGGAATTATCTCTTCAATTTTTATTCAAAAATTATGAACCTGTATTGATAGTTAATGGACAAGAAATTATCTT
Source organism: Pinus taeda (assembly GCA_000404065.3). Taxonomy (NCBI): domain Eukaryota; kingdom Viridiplantae; phylum Streptophyta; class Pinopsida; order Pinales; family Pinaceae; genus Pinus; species Pinus taeda. Next base: position 29,740 of record APFE031556659.1, read on the forward strand.
GAAAGGACATAATGGATCATTAACGGAGAGAACTCTTACTAAAGTGTGTATTACGGAAAATGGTAGAACCAAGGTTTATAAAGAAAATTCAACCCAAGGAGGTATAGTTAATCCATTCAAGGTTATGAAGAAGAAAGGAAAAGAGGATAAATAGGAACTCAAAGAGAGGTTGGTAGACACTAATGCACAGCTATAAATTGAAGACAATGTTATTTGCACAAATTGCAAAAAGTGTAAAGATGAATGTAAAAAAAAAAACTGAAAATAGACAGGCAATCTTAGAGGATAAAGGTAAGGATGCTCTCGTGAACTATGCATATGCAGTGGAGAAACCTAGGGGAATAGTGGGAGGTGATATTCATGGTGTTGATAGTAATTTTCACTGTTGTGAGAGGGACTCAACAGTGGAATGGAAAACCTATGGTATATGGTGATTTTGTTTCTTGTATGGATACAAATAGAACTTTAGGTTCTAAATGCAGAGATTGATAGATTTTGATTGAAACAAAGGAGGAATGGAAAAGACAACTCAATGGTTTACAGATTTGTAAGGAAGGAACATGAAGAATGAAAAGGAGTGTGAAAGGAAGGAAGGCCAAGGAGAAGAGCAGAGAACGGAATTCAAAACTTAGATAGCATTCAAAACAAAGTGAAGACAAAGAAGATTTTTTCAAGACAAGGCAACATGACAAGTTTGACATGTCATATATACATCAAGAGGATGACAAATCAGAAAACTTATGGAGTAGAATTAATGAGGACATAGATGGAAAATGTAATATATTTTCTAACTTTGCATTATTAATTGTTGAATGTGGTCTCAGGATGAAGGATAAGCTACTCTTGGGGATATGTTTGTACAAATAAATATGAAGGAAGGTGTAAATTCTGGAGCCACAGAAAGTGAGGTTTTCTTATGGAAACAAGAAGATGAGAGTAAGCAATGAGTTGAGTTAGAAGCTTGGAATAGAGGAAGGAGAGTTGGCATAGCTCTTAAACAAGTTATTGCAAAAGAGGAAGAATATTTTAGGGGATGTGGAAATATAGTCCCTAGACAGATTTTGTTCTTAATACTAAGAAGACTTAAATGTCAAGAGTTTATCTTGAGGATGCAATTGGAAAATTGAGTGAACAGTTCAACTAAGTTTGATAGGAAAATGGAGGAAATTGAACAAAGTTCAATAATTAAAATATTTTCAGCCAGAGAACAATATATAGTTGGAAGGCTATATGTTCTTGTATTAACTAAAACCCAATATTCTTTTGAGATTGGAAGGAATCTACTTAAGCTATTGGATAGGTGGATGATGAAAACTACAAAGGTGATGAGTATAAAGAATTGTCAAAGTCAGCGAATCAAGGAAAGATGGAAGGATATACAGGACATCATAAAGAAATTGGTTTATAGACAGAAGGAGATGTTGGTGATCGAGTCAGAAGTCAAAAGCAATAGTCAAGTACAAGACAAGAGAAAATACATGAAGATGGAGATAAATTCTATTGGCATGATTAAAAGACAGCAGCAGATAGAGAAGCAAAGATTTATGTTATTTGAGGAGGTGTTTATACAGAGTATCAACACCAAAACATTATGCAAAGGAGATGCTTATGAATTCAGAGCAAAACGACATCCACAACACAAAGTTTGGCACCTAAGAGAAATAAAGGAAGCAGTAAATACACCTGCAGATGAAAGGGATTAGGTAGCCAGTTGGGAAATGAAATCTGATGAAGTTTACAATAGAGGAAGCAAAAAGACTCATGAACAGGAGTCCATGAACTATTTCAACCTTGGGAGTCTGATCCAGGAGCATTTAGACTTAGTGAGCAATGTGATGGGATGATAACATGTTGTGACTAACAAAGGGTTGGAAGGCAAGAGTTTAGTTAACTTTATTTATTTAAATGTGTGAGAATGTTTTATTTTGAGAAAAGGGGTTTAGTGGCCAATTGATCTTCCCTGTGTGGAGATCAGGCCAAAGTTAGATTTATTTGGTTTGAATAGGAAAATGAGGAAACTAAAAGCTTGATTTAGCGTTTGTTTAGAAAAGGGTGGAATTGAAGAGACTTTGTAGGAGAGAGTGAGAGATTTCTGGATCTGAACTAGAATTCGTTCATGAATCCAATTTTGTATAAATTGTGAGCTTTTGTCTAATTTAGAGGTTAGCTGGACTAGGAGAGAGAGGTTGGATAGGTTAGTGAGAGGTTTGAGAGAAGCAAAAAGGAGAGAGCGAGGATTTTAAGACTGAGACAGGTTTTTTTTATTGCTGTAGCCGTGCCAGAGGTCGAGACTCTATAACTAGTATTACATTGAATAAATGTTTCAGTGCATGTGCTAATGGGCCATTTGTGTTGGGATCCTTTGCTTTTCTCTGTGCATTTGTCTATGGGAGAAAATATACCTTCTTCTCTATTTATGCATGAAATTACGAACAACAGTGTTCAAAATAGTATGATTATCCTTAGTTCCATAGCAACGTTTGGACACTTTTATACCCAGTCATTTATCCAAAGACTTCCTGGAGAGGTTATATAAGGAATCATAATTGAAGACAGAGTGTGGTCGAGAATCATTTTAACGCAGAGTTCATTGAAAATAAGCCGGATCAAGACTAGAGAAAATAGTTGCGGGAAGGCTCAGTGGCCGTTAGATCTATAAGATCAACGATCGAGGTTAATCGCATTAGCAGAAGTCTTGGTGGATAGATTGGATCTTAACCCTTTGCAAATGTGATTGCGATAGTGCGATGCCATGTGGACCTTTGGATTGGAGTTGATCGAATGCTAGAGGATTCATCGCATATCAGAGAGTTGATGTGCCAAAGATAGGGTATTAGAACGCCGATATAGCGATAACCGATAAATCGGAAATCGGCAATCGGGGCAATCAGAGTTCCGGCTTATCGGAGGAGTGGAACGACTTAAGTGTGGACCCAATATTTTTATATATGCAGGTGAATAACATTTGAGACCCGGCCTGTGTGTTTGTGGGCATATTTCTCTGTATTTTTGTGTAAATACGGAGCTCGAAGTTGGAGGAGTGTAGAGTATATATATATATATATGTCTTAAAGACCCATGGAAGAGCCGATTGCAATCAGCGATAAAAGTACAACCTCGATAAGTGTGCCAAGACTGTACAAAAGGAAAAAAGGTATGAAATGTGGGGTTTTCCTTTGCAAATGGATTTTGAGAGTTTTAGCACCAATATGTGGTTTGTCTGGTTTTATATATATTAACCAATGTTTGAAGGGGGAAAGTTGATATATGTGAGGCTTATGGTTTTATAAGGGATTGAAGAGGGCTTTAAGTCTCGATAGAAGGATTTAGAAGGAAGGATTTAATAAAGTCTTATATGAAGGCTATAAAGGATTGAATAGTCTCGATAGAGGGTTTAAAGTGGGGTGATTGTGTTCTGATATAAAGGAACTGATAAAGGGGCCTTAACCGTTGACAATTAAAGATTTGACTCCTTAGGGAGGTCAAAGCTTGGGACTGATGTGTTTATGTGTTATACATGCATACTATGGGTTATTGATGATTCCTATGTCACCTTGGTAGGGACTAATAATGGTTTCATAACCCTATTTAAATTTAATTAATAAGCACATAAAAACATAATACTTACAATGAACTTCAATATAACAAGTCTGAGTGATCATTTCACATATACACCATTTTTTCAAAAAAAGACTCATAACCTAGAACTATAACAGACAAAAAAAAAAAAAAAAAAACTGATAAGTCAATGCAAATTGACTTGTTCATTATACCTAACTATTGACCTTTATAAAATATTACAATGGGGCCATTCAAAAATACGGAAATATCAAAAATAAAATACAAATATATGTAGAATGAAAGATAACTAACTAATCATCTTTAAACACACTCAAAGTAAAACCAGTACAAACGGTTGAGTTGTCAACTTAATCAATGTCACAAATCATCATGAAACAATAAGACTCAATATTGTTAAACCAATTACAATTTAAATAAATAAATTGAAAATATTCAAAAAAATTAATTTCATTTATAATATTAATCGTTATAAATGATTGTTTGATTTTTGTCAAACACATTCTATTAATTCATTTTTTGACCATGAATTCAAATACGTATCATTTCCCTTGTGCCAGGTATAACAAGGTTGCATAGCTCCGCTTGTTTGGATTATTGAGTTTTAAAATTAGTAGATTAAATGTGTTTTTATGTATAAGATAAATAAAATAAATTTTGTTAATTAATAATAAATTTACACAACAAAATTTTTGTAAATAAAATATTTTCAAAGGTTTACAAGCTTACAGGCTAATGAAAGTGTAAAACATAACCAAAAGCCATTTTATAGTTTTATTGAAATTGCAATGCAAACAAAAAAAAATATTTTAAGGTTGTATTGAAATTGTTGAAATTGCAACCCAACTGTTCACATAAATTAAATTGTTGTGATATAGTACTAAAATTGCACGTGCATAGGGATTATCACTACCTTAGTTACCCTTGAGCAGTAACCCTACACCAATTGTCTTTTTTTTATGTGAAAATGCTAGTAATATTAATTTTACTTTCTTTAAAGGAAGGATGAAAAAATAAAAGGGACAAACAATTCTCAACATTCTTGCATACAAAATGCTAATTGAAAGAAAAGAATGATACTAATTACAATTGGCAATTAAAATCAACAATTATTTAAATAATTTAAACCATTTTTCATTTTATCATCACTAAAATTAAAAAATCATTTAATATATGTATATAAAAGCAACATTTTAAATTAAAATTATAAAAATATAATATATTAAATTAAAATCAAAAATAAAATGTACATAATTACAATAAATAATAAAAAAGGTGACAAACACATGTATGCTCATTACTGTACTCATAATGTTACAGATGAGATAGTATCATAAAAGGTATCATAAAAACTCCTATTCCATGTTATCTCTAATCATTTGTAATTCGACAAAGTGATTAGTGTATATAAGATTTGATTAAATATTTATGATTTGATTAGTGTAAATAAAATTTGATTAAATATTTATGTTAGATTTGAGACTTTTGTGATCCATGTTGTAGATGAATGCCTTTTGGATTAATCACATCATTAAGATTTGGTCCACGTTTCGAACCAACTAATGTGGTTCATCCTTAGGACAAGGTGAAAAAAATCATACAATATTTGAGAATAAATAGCAAAGATGCATCATAGCCGAGAGTTACAATATAATGGGTGTGATTAACCTAACATAATTAATGTAATGAGTTTATTTGATTTCTCTTTGACATAAAGTAAATTGATAAAACCTTCCTTATAAAATGTATTAATATAATTTTTTTTAATGCCAATATATATAAATATGAAAGTAACTTTACAATTTGAAAAAATAAATTTAGGTTTAATAAGATACGAAGTATTTAAATTATTTTATACTTCTTTACAGTTTTATTAAGAGGAAAACTTTTTATTTCACAAGACATCAACACAAATATACTATTAGAATAGAATCAAATGGATGATCCCATATGACTTATTTATTAACAATAAATTCCTCCAATTAGGTCACTATGTAGGTTTTTTTTCATTTATGTATTAACTAGGTTTATAGGAAAATAATTCTAATAATATTTTTTTAGTAAAAATAAAATGATATAATAAAAAACATGTTCCCATTAAAATGAATAACCAAATAATAATTAATTAAAAATTACACAATA